>CM076666.1:6350527-6370908 GCA_038496675.1 Rachycentron canadum
CCTCCTCTCTTTCCCCATCAAAAAGCTTTGAATCAATTTCATGCCCTACAAATGCTGTTTACCCTCTTGGGTGTGAAACATCTGCTGCTGCTAGCTCCCACTGGTTTCTTGAGGTTCGCTTGCTCTGTCTCTCTCTCTCTGTCTCTATCGCTGGCTTCTTTCTTTTTTTTTCAAAACGTTTTATAAAGAAGCTTGTCGCAGCTCAGGCAGTTCAGAAATGGTCGATCGTTCATAATGTGCATTAAGAATGAGTGGGTTTGGTGCATTAATTTCCTGTATTCTTCAGTGAGGGACAATGCTACAGTCCACAGTATATGTTGTGCTGCAGTCTGTTCTTTGTATTCAGTGCCTCTTCAGCGTGTCAGTTATGAGTCTTGGAGTTGTTGCTGAAAACTTCCTGCACATCATCCTTTACACTCAATAAAAAAAAATTAAAAAAAATTAAAAATCCACCATCTGGGAAAGTCTTTTTATGAAACATTAAAATACAAGTTGTATTTATGAACATTTAATAACTGCTGTAGGATTCTCTTGCCCTCTGACTCTCTCTCTTCTTTTCCTCTCTTGTTAAATTTCCTGTTCTTGGGGGCTGTCGGATTTGGAGTGATTTTAAAAAGCCTATAATTACAGTTACACCCCAGGGTTTCAATGGAGCGCAACAGTAACAACTGAAAAGCAACTGTTTATGGCAGAGTGAAGTCTAAGGAGGAGATTTACGCATCTATAGGAGATGGTTTTAACGTACAGTAATCTATGCTGACACAGGAACACTTTTTTTTTTGTGTGTGTGTTAAAGCTCAGGATTTGTTGGTGCGTGTTGTGTGACACAAAGGAATGTAACATGAAATCCTGTGATATCTTACCATGTTTTCATTCAGACATGTTATTTAAAAAGATCTTTTCAGAGCCACTGTTACAGCCTCAGCATGTGCTATAACCAAAGCGTAAAAGAACGATTGAAAAATTACACTGATTGACTCACTCTTTCTTCATAGGTGGACTTTACCTTTTTAAATCAAGTGATTATTTATTATCCCATTCACACCTGGCAATGAATGTCTATGTTGGAGAGACACAAACACCTGTATCTGTTACACGCTTACATGTTATCTGGAATACATGCTAATGCCAGGTGTAAGTGCACGCAGAACACACTAGGATCAGTCCGTTATTGGGTTTATTTAGGAGGTGGTTGAGCTCACAGTGTTATCAGATCTCAATCAGGCGTAAACCCAATCCATCCCATGTGACCATATTCCTAGAACAACAACGACCCAAAGCAAGTTTGAAGGTCATCTAACGCCATCTTCTCCTGCGAACTCAAGCCTGCCCTGCAAAAGCTGCACAGGTAGTAGCACTAATGCTAGACAGCCAGCCAGGCCCACTGAATTTACCTTTATGTTGAGATGCAATGCATTTGAGGTGGGATTTGAAAGACAGACAAATGCCATCATCCACATACAGATCATTTTATCAGCAGATGGAAACGAGGCCTGTGATCATTTCCAGTGTCTTAGCTAAAGGAAAACTCTTGAGATTCTGGAGGATGGAAGTTTTCAATTTACTTCTTGTGTTTTTCAAAGGCTGTGACTAGGAAATGCCACCCTCTTTTCTCACTGAGACCTGACCTTTTCTGCTCTCTACCCGGAGTTTTATATTACTTCAGCTGGAGATTACCAGGATTTCAAACCCACTAGATAAATATTTCCACTGTTAGCACAGGCATTCCAAATAGATACACAGAGACTGTACAAGTCTCCAAAAGTTGTGTTGTATTATCATGTTATGTTCGAAATGTTAGAAACCACCACAGCTGAGAGGATGCAGACTAATTTTAAAGGTGTGACCTAATGGGATTTTTACATTGGCTTTTGCATTCTTTTTGCACTAAACTTTGAAATTTCAATTTGATTTAGCGCTTAACTTTTCTTGAAAAGCCTTTCCTCTTACAAAGATCGTAGTTTGCAAAAGTGCAATGAGATTGTAAAAGTGGACAGGCGAGGAGATTGGTTTTCGATTTCAGCCTTTTTTAAGAGACATAAAAGCTTAAATAAACCATTACTTTTGAATATACTGATGTAACTTATTTTGTAGAATAAAACGAAAATGTCTGTCTTGAGCTTGCGCTACCACAGACCTTATTTCATGCATAGAACCGAAAACCCATTCAAATAATCCATGGACTTTAGCATGAGGGAACTAGAGGTGCTAAAATGGTGACTAATTAATTTTAGGTCCTGCAGTATTCCTTCAAACACTTCACCGTGCTTCACTGGCAATTTACATTAGAAGTGTCAAGTGCATTCTTCTATTCCGTGCATATACAATACACAACATTCAGTTATAACTGTTTTAATAAGTACCTAAGCCACTTCAGAGCATCTCAAACTCAGAGTGACTTTCATCAGTCAGTGCTGTAATTTGTCTCAACACTGTCACGCTGAGGTGCCCATCGTCGCCCTCAGCAATACCTTGTCAGCTTCAGCAGCACTTGATAATTTTCAGCTGTGTAACTGTACTTGTATTTTGTCAGCTTCAGCCGCACTTCACCGGCCCCCCTCTCTTCATTTTTCACTAATACTCATTTCATCTGCTCCAGCACCTCAAAAACAGAATATCCCCGGAAAACAACAGAGGTCTGATGTATTTTTACTGTAATTAAAGTCATTGCACTCATACCGTTGCAGTGAATTATAGTCTCGAAGAACTAATAAAAATCTAATTAGATGCCGGTGCCCCGTCATTTAAATGTGTGCAGCTCTGCTCGGGTCTGTGTGGCTGTGTGACTTTTATCTTTTTGTTTTGTGCAACTGTTTGTAGATTTGATGTCAGAGACAGTGACCGGTTCCGGCCCATGCAGCATTGGCTCCCGGTCCACAAAGATGTTATCAGACAAGAATGGACACATCTCCTACCCATTCTTCCCCGCCACCATTTCTTGCCAAGCAATAAGCAAATCCCTTTCTGCTTACCACACACATCTGATCAGCCAAAACAATCAACATTTTGGAATAGATGTGAGCAACTGGCAGGACAGGAAAAAAAAAAAAAAGGGTAAATATAAGTCTTTGTAATGTTTGGTAAAAAGGCAGCTTCCCCTCCCTTTCCTGTCACTGCTCGTGCTTTTAAATGACTGAACCGCTCATCACATTTAGAAAGGAAAACAATGCAGAAAAACACATTTTCCGTTGCTGTAGTATTATAGAGGATTTAGCAAACTTTACAATATGATGCTGATAAAAAAGAAAAAGCAAAAAAACAAAACACCATCACCCCCTCTAAACCATCACTGAACACACATTTAATCTTGAAAGATGTACTTGATAAAAAAATAAAAATAAATGCTCACTGTAATCCCAGTGATCACAGCTCTAGTGTGACATACAAGTGATAATGCTCTTACCCAGTAGATTAAGGTCAGACTATAGGCGTTAACATGCGCCAATGTGCTAAAGCGGGTATCCCAACAGTAACACATTTATCTAATGCAAATAATGTTACTGAAAAGTGGGACTTAGGTCTATGATCCGGGCATTTGTTTGATAAGGAAATTTCTCTTTGAACTTTTAAACCTCGCCATTATGTCAAGGGTGCCCCAAAAAAATACAGACTTAATCTTTTCTCTTTTCATCCTTTTCAGGGAAGTATTTTACCACTTAAGTGTAAGTGATACAATTACAGAATGCCTATTGTGTCATGTGCTGTGAGTGTTGTGTTGCTACATCTAAGGTGGGCTGTTTCTGTTAACCCTTACCTGTGCCATAAACGGGTCACCACTCTGGGGAGGTGATTATTCTCTAGCCTGGTTAATGGTCCTTACTGACGGCGCTTAATGAAAATTAATGACCGGCTTTAGGAAGCCATGCACACAAATAGGGCAGCAACTGTATTTTCCCTGCTTTAAGGTCCCAGGGATTTACATAGAGCCATATAGATGTAGATAGATGGGGGGTTTACGAAATCTTGCTAGTGAATTTGTAGTTGGTGCCAATGTGTCCCTTTGCAGAGTAAACGTTCAAAAATAAATCAAGCCGCCCTGCGGTAATACCCCAAATTTACTTGATGAAATGAACTCCAGGATGTATTTCTGTCTAATAATAACAAATTTCAGATCCTGGCCAAGCCTCTGATGAACTACCTTGGCAGTATTCTTGCTTCATCATCCACTCATTGGTCGGCCCAGCTGGCCACGAAGAGAAAGCAACACCCACTAGAAGAGATCAGCCTCAGCCTTAAGCCTGTGAGAATCCCATTAATGAGCATTAATGGATGTCTTGAAATGCTGTGATCCCTGCAACATGGATTGGATATACAGCCTCTTAACCTGACTCAGTCTCAAAGACTAGGTCTTACTGGATTTACAGGTAGATACATTTCACTCACCGTCTTTGAGACTTTACTTCATTGCCATCATTGCATTGCGTGGCTGATATCAAGTTGGACTGATATCACATTGTCCTACAGCTCTCCTGCTCTCACCGATTCTGCTCAACTGCTTCACATTAACATTATTCAACAGTCAGACTTTTGTGATTGCAATCAGGACTGTTGACATCACATTTGGTAACCAAAAAATAAATAAATGAAAAAAATCGAAGAAAATTGAAACATTGCACAATATGCTGAGTTCATCCCGGCGCTGGTGCAGAGTTCGCCTTCTTACAGTGTCGGCAGAATCCAAATGCACCTCTTTACTCAATGTCTCTGCCATTGAGTTTCTAAGGTTAACAGTGTGGAATGGACGGCTGTGTTTGTTTTTTGTAAATAATTCATGTCCTGCTGGATTTTGGATGGTTGCCTCTCGTCCCAATGATTGTCTACCTGCTATTGAGATTGTTGTCCACAGTATTTATTGTTAGTTTTGGATGAGCATTTTCAGGATGGTATCGGTGTTTTTGTTGATCCAGCAGGTAGAGTTCCGGTGTCAGTGCTGAGCAAAGTAAAACTATGTAAAGATCTTGTATGCGTAATTTTCCATGCGTCCTGTTTCAGATGATGCTTCCGGCATACTTATAGTGCACGTTTACAATTTTTGAGAGTTCATGAGCCCATCTTAGTGTGTACGTGGGTTGATAACCTCCAGATGTTATTATTATTATTATTATATCATTATTTTCTAACATTATTCAAAGTTAGAAAAGATTTGTGATGTCTGAAAAACAGCTCACAAGGAAAGATCTATAACTGGGACATTTTGCTTGGAAACCCCTGGATTAGTGAGGTGAAATATCTTATTTTCTATGGCTAGTGCAGTTTCATTTTTCAAAACAGATTTGTGATGCTCAGTGCAAATTGTTCCCTGACCCAACAGTTTGAAAACAACACTCTTTACTCCACGGAGGGAAGTTTAGGCCCAAACAAATTTGTTACAGATTGGCGCGGGGCAAACATCATGGTTATCATAATTTGTTTCCCTTTTTTGAATGTACTCTCCATAGCACATGATCTGCAGTCCATCATTGCTAACGTGCACTTTTACCTCAGCAGCTGTTGTATTGCTCTTTTTAATTATGATTGATTTTTTCCGTGTCGTGCATTTAAAACGCTGCATAAGTGGTTGAACAAATCTACCAAACATGCATATCATTAGGCATTCCCTGAAGTTTTCCTGTTCTGCAGCGTCAGAGGTGAAAAGGTGCAGATGCAGTGAATATTTAGTAAAAGTGCAGAAAGAAAAATGTGTCACATTATGCAGGACAGAGGCTTCATTCATATACAGTGGATGCAAACACGAGGGCATCCTGTATACAGTAAGAGCATGAACACACTGTCCATAGAGATCATTGATGTATTTGTAAGACGTCAAGGTGAGCATGCTTGTTTGCATTAAAATGCACTGTATGCATGTATATTGTATTTGACTCAGTTCACACATGTGTCTGTCTGTAGAATGACAGTCTTTCTGAGATAACAGATATTCCTGTGTGTCTTGGTTTGTTCTTGTGCAATTCCAGCCAAGATATTAACAGTCAATACTTGTGCAAGCAATCTGAAACCATTGCAATTTATAGACCTTGTTTCTGCTGATACAGCCCGGCTGTCAAAATCATCAGCGTGTGCACACAAACACCCAGTCCTTCTGGAGGCACACACCACACACCCTGAGAATGAAAGGAGGGAAGAATCTCTCTCTCTCTCTCTCTCTCTCTCTCTCTCTCTCTCTTTTGCTTTCTCTTTCTCGCTTTCTCTCTCCACCCCTCAATACTTCATGCCATTTAGAGATTATCTTGTTTTCCTCTTCTTCCACAGCAGCAAACCCCATCAAGCTGGGATTTGTCTGGAAAGCTGTCATTCAAAACCCTTGAGCCATGTTTTTACAAATAATCTATAGTATTAAAGGAAAATAGCTGAGATTATTATGTGAATGCTGCATAGCATCAGTGAAGCACACTAGTAAAAAAAAAAATCTTTGGAAAAAAAACTATTTTAATAATAGAAGGTATTATTGTTAACAATGGCAGCATGTGAGGCAATTTATCCAGAACTGCATGTTTCTTAGACCAGGAGGAGTCAATATTTGTTTACACCAATGGTTTTATTATGACTGACATGTTTCAGTATAATGGGCACATTAATGATTTCACTTGTTCTGTCATATTTTGTGCTGATATTAGCATCAGTTTTGATTTTTAGTCAACATCCTTTTGTCAGCTAACCATGTCCCTGTGGCTTTGTGTTCTCACTGAATCTGCTCATCACATTTATAAATCATGTGATTCAATTGGGCCGGCAAACATGCCAAAAACCCTCTGGAGACAGATGAAGAGGGGTGTGCGATTTTAAAGCTATCAAGGACTGATAAGTCAAACTGATAAACCCCACAGTGGCTCCTCCAGTGGCCTGATCTAACATACCTGTTTGTATCAAGCTACACTGTCAATAGCACACAGTGATTTGATCTCTGCCTCTGGGTCCTGTGATAATTACACTGCTCAAGCATCAATGAGGATTTATTGGTCTTCACTCCACAGTGTATAAAAGAGCCTGCCTTTAATCTTTGTGAGGTGAGAGGCTTCGACTTCTTAGCAATGTGTGAAAAGCCCCATCGTTTCTTTATCCTTGACTAATCATTAGTGGAAATTAGTGTGGACAGGGATGGAGTGAGAGTAGATGTTGTATGAGGGAAAAAAAAAAAAAAAAAAACATAAAAAATGCTAAAAGTGAGGAGAGCTTGCAAAGTGTGTGGTCGGAACAAATGAGCCACATATGATCATAAAACGCCTAGGACAAGGTGGTCCATTCAGTATGGAGGGAAGCATTTCACTAATACTGAGTAGACAAACCCATTAGCTCCGGAATGGAAATGAGTTTCATTATGTGAATAAATTGTGCATCTTTGTGTCATCTTTGTCTTTGTGTGTCGTTCTCTCTGTGGCCACAAAGGTTTGAATCTAAACAGCTCTTTTTCACAGTATCTACTGTCTACACAGGTTTTGTAGGCCAGGGGCATTTCTCAGTGATCCAGCTCATGTCAGTCTAACAGAACAAACCTGGAGCATCTTCTTAGGCTTCAGTGCAGTGTTTTTTTCTGTACAACTATACTGCAACAGCAAATCACTGGATAATATTCAGAGGCGATGTAATTTTTTGAATGAATGAAGCGCTGGGTTTGTTTTTTTTTTAACAGCAGTGGAGACACCAGGAGGTGTTTGGGGTTGATGGCAGGGCACAAAGCGCACAACTGTCACACCAGAGAGACTTGAGTTCGTGTCCAGGGTCCCATCTGTTGTTAGGTTTAGGTGACAAAAGCAATTTGGTTAATGTTAGGGAAATCATCATCAGCTTAATAATGCTGTACCCTCTCCAAATGGATCTTGTACTGCAAGATTGGATATTTTGGTGGAAAAAATGATGTGAAGAATTTACTGATATGTTCAGGATCAAAGTATTTTCTTCTTGCCAGATGCAGAACTGAACAATACATCCTCATTATGCTAATAGAAATCATAATCTCGTTGCAATTATGTTGCGGTTTAGAAGTGTAATTTCGAGGAAACAGAATTGGTCAAAATAGATGAATTAACTGTATGCCATAGTTTGCTTTGCCTCAAAGGTTTTCTCAGGCATCAGCATTTTTGAGCCCATAGAAGATTTGTGTTAGTTATTACTGGTTGATCTGGATGAGTGGCCACATATGACTGACAAGTAAATTTGTCCAACGCCAAACGCGGTTTGTTGCCGGGAGCGGCTGGCGGCGATTGACCAGATGGAAAGCCACCGCAACGTCACCCACCGGTTTGAGAATTGCTATTGTGAAGCCTTGATTTTGCAATTTCTTGCGGTAGATCTGACCTTCTCTGGACCCAAATCCTATTTTCAGGTAGGTCGCCATTTGTGGTGCAATCTGTCAATAGCCACGCCCTAATGTATACCCTGCTTTATGGTCTATTTTCCTCTAAATGGGACCATAATTTTAAAAATGAACACCACTAGAGACTGAGACCATGAATTCATTCGGCCATGGACCATGAACTCATTCGGCAAACATTTGCTGAGGTAATAAATCAAATGAGAAGTGTATCCATTTTCCCATAGACTTCAATACAGTCAGACAGACTTCTTTTTCCAACCAGTGGAGTTGTGTGTTTACATACTTCAGTACTGACTTCACTTTCCAGCACCAGAGTCAAGTCCACTATTTATATGCAGTCTCCGATTGATGCTTGACAAGAACTTCGGCCACCACTGTATTTACAAGACGGGAGGTTATAATATGCCTTCTTAGGAGTGCTACGTCTGCAGGGCAGATTGGAGGCTACAGCGTCTAGCTATAGGAAAGTGACAAGTCGTGCCTGGCTTGCTGGTTAGCGTGCTAACTTCAGGGGAAAAAAGACATGATCGACCGAAGAGTTATTATTGCTGTTGCTTTCCACCTCTTGACAGCTCTTGGAAATTTTGTTCTCGACTCGTGGCTAAACAGCTGTTTATGATAACAATGGTGACGCAGCAATAGCAAAATTTGTGAATAGCTACTTCAAAACATCAAAATCACTAATTGATAGCAGCTCTTTGTAATGAGAACATGATTGGTTGTTCTGACAAACAGAAATAATTATCAGCTGACTCTGCAGTGTCTCTCAGCTCTCAGCCAGCAACAACTTCAATATCACAATGTTCGGCTGTGTCATTTAGAGACTGGAAATTGTCTTCCCAGCACCAACTGGCAGACAAATTATTACTTCATTACCTGGTCCACAGAGTGAAACATTTAGCAGCTGAACATCCATAAATTTCCCTCAGGACATGGTGGAGACAAAAACAGAGCTAAAAGGAGCGTGAATATTGACATTACATTCACCAGGTAGCCAAGGAACACAACTCCAAATGAATGCTAATGTTGCTCTGTGTGTTTAACTCAACAATTATTTATTACCTATTACCAACAGGTTCATCATAAAAGGTGATATATGAGTGCTGTGTTTACAGCTTGTTTGAAAGAGGTTGTGGGTTTAAAGTAAAGGTAATATTTTGATATGAGCAAAGGTTGAAGAAGCCTCCTGGGGATGTCTGTACATCAACAAATTGCCCTCTATAGTATGCTCAATGGTGTGTGTTTGTTCCATGTGCACATCAGTGCTGTGTATGCCCCTTCCGTCCAAATCTAGGTCGCAGAAGCCAGTACGTTGTGCCCTTGGCCCAAGCATCTGAACTCAGAGGTCTGAGGAAGGTGACTCCCACAGTGTGTAATTAAACAGCAAACTGCCTCACTAAACATGGACGCTGCCCCACTGTGCGCCTCCTCGCTCTGGCATCTGTGCCCGACACTAGACCGGCTTCCTTCGCCCATTTTTCATGGCACTCCTCACGCTGTCAAAGAAGTCAACAAACAAGCGAGGGGAAAAGAGCTGTGCCATGCCATCAGTGTAACAGGTTATCAGAAACTGTGGAAAACACAAAGGAAAGTTAGTTTCACCTGAAGTAACAAGTCTCAAAGTGCCTTATTATACTGTAGTTCCCAGAATGCAGGTATTAGATAGCAGCAAGGACCATACTTTAGGAAAAATGTCATTAAATGTCAAAGACAACAGTACTGAAAGGGAATATCTTACCACCTTTACCTTGGAGTATCTGAGCTAAATGCCAACATGTGTTTAATATCTAGAAATCCAATCGAAATACATTCATTTCATGCATGTTTACACCACAAATTTAAAGTTTGGTTTTCTGTATTCATTTTCCTATATCCGAGGTGTATTTTGGCAAATGGTTTTGATTTAGTTTTAATAAATGTAAATTAGTTTCAATTGCATTTTAATAATTTTTGTTAGCTGTAATCAACAGTTGTAATTAGTGTCCAGTGCCATGTTAGTCTTATATAATCATGCATGTATGTACATATACTGTATATATAATTTATATCCTCAGTGTATTTTAAGGCTATAGCTGTTAGCCATCATGGTGTACAGTCACTTGTTACATGTATCTCTTGCAAAGTTTACAAGGTCACTCTGCATTAGTACAAACTGGCTAAACTCAGTAAAGCCAGTTATCTTTTCCTAACTCTGCTTTAATCTAATCTGGCACAGTTGTTCCAGCCTCGACCTGTGGAGTCACTCATTCACTCACTCAGACACTCACTCACTAACATTACTGACAGACACATAACTTTGCAAGGTTTTTTTTTTTTTTATCAGTAGTAGATCAACGGATCAAGTGCCTAAACCGTCCTCTGAACGTCCTCTGCATTTCCTCAAAGTTCTCCTTTTTGTCCTAAAAAATCAGTGGACAGTTATTTTATTTTTTTTTACTAACAAAATTAACACCTCTTATTGTTTATCAGTGTATTTTACCTGTCTGGGGTGACCTATCCACTTAATATCTTAAAGTGCTTGAAAATGTACTTGTTTACTGTTTGGCAGTGTCATTTCAAACAGACAGATAGATAGATAGATAGATAGATAGATAGATAGATAGATAGATAGATAGATAGATAGATAGCTTTTTAGTTGCTTTCTCACATAAAAGGTAGATAATATCAAAGTTTTTAGAAAAACCAGAGATATTCTGCATTCATTGATGGTTAATTAAACTCCACAGGAATTGTCTTTGAAGCTGAGCCAGAAACCAGAGGTGCATGTCACATGCTATAAGCACACGTTGCACATTTGAATACAACAAAAGGCTATATCACGCAACTTGAAAATCAAATACTCTCTCACCCCGCTACAAGTAATAAAACCTTATATTTGTGTGGGTTTGAAAATGATTCTGTGCATTGGTGTTTAACCACGGTCACCCGTATGAAATAGCCTGAGACCATCTGCGATTTATGATTCGCTCCCAGCCTCTGGCAAGCCAGGCTGAATAATTTACATTGTGCTGGGGCCTACGTGCCCAGAATTTCTGATGCCAAAAATAGAGGGATGAGGGGAGAGAGTGGGATGAGGGGACAGAGTCAGACAAGCTACCACTACTGTTGGAATGTGGCGCAAAGTGGGTGTGTCGAGGGAAAGGGAGCGGGTTGCATGCTGAGTAATTGGCCAAACATGCTGAGTCACATGGAAGTGCTCTTGAGAGCCTTGATAATCTGTGCGTCTCCAGTGTGTCACCATGACACCATAAACACTATGCGCAGGGATATCCTTCCCCTTCCTCATCAGCACTAGAAAGAGATGCCCGCACTGAGCCTGTGATCCACGAGTCAACAATAAAGTTGGTGGAAAGGACGAAAGGCCTTATTTCTCTTCAGTTGTCACACGTTATTCATTCATCTCAGATGACAGTCAGAAATGAGAAACATCAAACAAACAGATGAATCTATAGTACATTATCCTCAGAATGACAAATGCCGATAAAGGAGAGGTATGGAAAATGTGTTTTGGACTTTTCGGGAAATAAGAGGAGGCGTGTATTTGTGTGTGTTTGTGTGTGTGTGTTTGTGTTTTCTCCCCCTGTGCCCCTCGGCTGACTGGCTATGACTCTCTCACAGGTGAATGCTCTTTAACAAAGGTGCAGCCCCACTGCTCACAGTTCTCCCAAAGGCCCCTGAAAAGCACGAGATGGGGAGAAACCAAAGACGTAATTGTAACCCCGTTTTTTTTTTTTTTTTTTTTTTATGGTTATTGCATGTGTTCATTTAGCAAAGGTCACAAATAAAAGCCTCATTAACATTGCTCAAATTATAGAAAATAATTAGATACACCATGATAATGGCTAAACGATATCGCCTCCACAGAAAAAAAAAAACAAAACAAAACTATTTGTCACTCGCTGCATAAAATGTGTCCTTGAGGATGCTTTTCTTGTGTCTTTGACCACAAAAGTAAGCAGGAAAACAGCGATTGCATTTGGTGATAATCTTCAACTCGTGCCAATCAGCCAGCCTAATCACATTGGGGATTTAATGAAAGTGGAGGACCACAGACAGCACAAAGTTAAACTGAGGCAGATAAGAAACTCCAGTGGCCTGTAATTGGACCTCATTGATCTGCTGGGTTTATAGATCCTTATCATCTCACATTATGTAAATTCCTCCATCTCACAAGAGCATTAGCAGACATCCCTCCTGACTTTAATTTTGACCCATATGGTTGTGAAAGGTTTCCTGTGTAAAATACATAGTGGTATAGCCGACATAAGCTCACATCGCTGATTTGAATAGAAAACAAAATTGGTTGGCTTGTGCACTTTCTTTTGCTATTTTGGTTTTTTAGTCACTTTTTTTTTTTTTAATTCTTGAATAAAATCACAATAATTTTTGTCAAATATCCCCTCAACTAAAATGAAACCTCACTGTCTACCCATGTTCTACCCATGTGAGCTTATGTCCACAGAGACCCCATGGGCAGTGGACAGATGGCAAGGCACTACCATACACAGATGCCCACCTCTTATCTCTCAAATCTTTGCCAAGACAAAGCACATGAAGCAGGGATGGAATCTAGCAGTTGGGAACAAAATCTGGGGAGAAATACTGAGGGAAGGGAGGCACACGCTTATACTAAAAATATATAGTGTGTCAAATCAGCAAAATCATGTGTGGCACAGAAAAGAAGTTATCTTCTGTGTTCAGGAATGTGTTATCTTCTTTATGCAAATGTTTTCATGGCTACAAAAGATTGAAAACTACAACTTGTAAATTAATTTGAATGTGACTTACATGGAGCTAAGAGCTAACTTGTGCATGTCTTCATGTGTGTCTGATTAAAGAAAATATAGAGGACCATATCAGAGCGTTTTCAATTTTTAGCTCCTTGATTGCAAATAATTGTTGTTTTTTTTTTTGTTGTTGTTGTTTTTTTTTTTTATGTTGAGCATTTTCCAATGCACGTCATACAGTTTCTGAAGTTTTGCATTGATAGGGGAAGAAAAGGCATATAGTACAAGTTTGTTTAACTCCCACTATGGTCCCAGAGATCCATTATTGTCTATACCTCACCAGTTATTCATGATATCATTCATAAATGTAAATCTGCTACAGACATTGAAAGAGAAATCTGAACTGACACCCACATGGGAAGTACTGAAAAAACCTGCAGTTGAATTATTAGCAATATCACTAGCTTTGCAGAGGGTGCGATTGCCTCTGACAGTAAATCAGAAATTTTATTATTCTGGGATAATAGATAAGATCAGATAGATGAGAAAAAAAAATTATTTCCAAAAACCTTCAAGTGATAGCAGTGGAAGGGGTTGTTTGAAATTGTTGAAAAGTTGAGAACAATGAGAACAATGGCTAAAAACAAGCATTTTTCAAAAATTAAGAAAAAACTAACCAATAATATTAAATTTATAACAACATTGGACTGCTTGAAGATTTCATATTTTGCAGTCATCAAGCATCCTACAATATTTCAAAGGGCTGTTTTGTTGCGATTGCAATGCTGTTTGTGTAGTCAAAGCTGAGCACAGCCTGTCAACATTCAAATGGACCCCGTTGTTCCATATATGAACGTCTGACAATACGCAAGCAATTCAGACATCTTGGAGCCACAGTGGGGACAACTCGTGTGGAAGATGCCTATGGACAAGATCCAATAATGATATAAGTGAACAACAAGCTGGCACGCTTTGTATTGTTACCTCTGCAAGCTCTGGTTGATAATGGTTCAACTGAAAGCTTGAGGAAACTACCATTACACTGTCTGTTGCTGGAGTAGCTTTACTCTTATATGGGCTGAATATCAGTGGGCATAATAAATTTCATCAAAACAAAAAAGAAAAAAAAAAACTTAAAAATTGTAACAACAGTTCTTGTAGATGGGGTGTTTGGTACTGTTAGGACTCAGAGCATGGGCTAAAAGGAGGGAACCACCATTACCTGTGTACCATATTGAATCAAGCACTTTATGGGCATTCACCTGATTCAACTATTCACACATTGTAATGAGCAAGAATCTGCAATATGCACTGCAATCTATACTCTGTGATGAGGTACAAAGGGGACTACTATCAGCACTAAAGAATGCAAAATGTCTTTCAATAGGAAATCTTTACATCGCAGCACTTCACCATTTAAAGAAACAGGTTCAGTGGATAGAAAGTACTCATCTTCTGCTCTGCAATCCAGTCATATGTAAATGAAGCTGGGCTCAATTAATAATATATATATATATATTTTTTTTTTTTAAAAAGTCAAATTTTTCCATATCATTAAAATTTCACATTGCTGTCTTTGTGGTATAAAAATTAAGAATTATTTGAATTCTGTTATCAACACATTGAACTGCTGACCATGAAAAGTTGAGTCAGGAACAACAGTTGGTGTTGGGCAACTTACCTGAAAAATTATACCCAGTTTCTCATTACATATCACACACTGAAAAAGTGATTATACCCTTTGAATTATTACTTAATTATTAAAGTAAATTACTTTGGCTACGCAGCCCAGCTCTGGAAATTAGGTGCTTTGACAACAAATTCCAAAACCTCCATGGGTCCATGTCAAACTCTGTGTATTTAACAGGAACATTCAACTCCAAAGAAACGCAGGTGATTCATTAATCGAGATCTTCCGATGGCTGATGAGAGTGTGGACAATGGTAATTGCATCTCTTCCCTCTTGGCTAAAGCTAGCTGCCTTTTCACAGTTCCAGCCCCAAGTCCAGACTTTCCACTGATGGAGACAAAACTGCTATCAACCCTCCATTAAACTCCCAGTAAGTCAGCAAATAAGCACATCCTCAAATTTATAAGCAACAAAGAATCACTCGATAGCTTTGCAGTTTTACTGACTGGAATTTATTGGGGGAAAAGTAATCACATTACTGTTATATATTACTAAGTAAGTCATTACTGTCTTATAATGTTAATAATGTGACTTTGATTAAAAAAAAAAAAAATTATATGGATTTGATGTTCACTGTGACGGATTAAACAACCTGAGCACATTCCCAGAGCCTGCTAATAGATTTTCCTTTTGTAAAGAGCTTAATGGAAATGAATAGGTATCTGAAATGGGAACAGGAATATACTCACCTTTCTAAAACACAACATTGTTGTTTGCAGAATGTAAAGTATCTGGCTTATAGAACCTGGCGTGAAATAAATCATCGGTGCAGTCCTTTAACACTGTATGAAACAATGCCCCATTGTAATTCTACTCTTACCATGTGTGAGCAATACAAATAGTGTGCATTATCATGCTTGTTTAACATGATTGGAGCACTCTTCATGTGTCTGCTCATGTACATCCAAGCCCAAACACCTCAGCTCCAACCTGAGCTGCAGTGTGTGGAACATAGCCCTCCAGATTGGAACCCAGCTTGGGGTAAAGGTTAATGGAAGCGACCTGCAAAACAGAGATTTACAACAACCACATCTGCTGCGGCAACCTTGGCATCATAACAGTCTTTGTTCCAAAAACATCTTTTCTTTTTTTTTTTTTTAAGGAAAAAAAAATGAGGAGCAAGAAAAAGTTTTATTTTCACATGGCTCTGTGTTTACCGTATAAGCTGTCCCTGGATATTTGCTCAGTGATTCACATTCATAGGTGAACTCGAAAAACTCAGTGTCAGGTTGAAAATTGCCTTGAGGCAGGTTAAGATTATTCTGCCAGGCTTAAGATCAGAGGAAATGGAAAAAGAAAAGAACACTAGAGAGAACAAGTCCCAGTCTAATGTGAACATGGGAAGGACAGAACAGAGCTGTCTCTCACCCTGGAGATAGCCCAAAAATATCTTCTGGTGTCAGAATCACTTAGACAGAACACATGCATCAGCGAAGGCCATACATTCACCTATACATGTGCTGTCATTGACCAAACAGCTGTGCAAATGTATGGCCGGTAAGTGGAAGACAGTTAGTTCATCCATCTTTGTACGAATCTTGTGTCCACACTGAGCTTTTCTATTCAAAATCCCCCAAAAAACAATCTTGTTTTTTAACATTCATCAAAGAGTTTTTCTTGCAGGGAGAGTAAGCAAGACAGATGTGCCTATACACCATGTTCTTTTTTTTGTTTATGAATTACTTTAAGGCAACAGAGACTACCTTCATTTTCACTTACTGAATCATGCATTGAGATGTTTTTATACTCAGATTTTTTTACACTTCATTATGCATTGTATCATATTCAAAATCTCCATCTCCAACATACTCTCTATGTGTGGACTTTAATATGAATAATGTCAATCTAAATAAATGAATATATAAATAAACAATATGCATCTGGAGGATGTTTGTTCCATTTGATCTATGAATAGGCTTTGAGAGATTCAAAAAGTGCTGCTACTGAAATCACTCAAGGCCTCAACATTGGTGACCTGAAAGATTGTTCAGCATGTGAACATTGCCAGGCAACAAACCCAGCTCCGAGCAAGGAAGAGTGTTTTGGTAAATATCATCTAAATCTAGACTTTATTCCTGAGATACTTTCCTTGTTCAAGGCTCCTATCTTTTTATTTCACATGATGAACATCACCTCATCCCATACACATTTAAACCAACAAGCAGATGCAATTCATTGCTGGTGTAAAAAAAAAAAAAAAAAAAAAAAAAAAAAGGTGAGGGTAAACTATATGGTTATATTTCTTGAGAGGATAAATCACTGTTGTAGCCTGTGGGCTGGCACTGTCTGTGTGTCCATAACTTCACAAGGTATTAATTGTTTCAGCGCCGTCAGCAGAATGGCCTCTGCTTGTTGAACCAAGTCCAGAAGTAAAGTCATCAGCCAAATTGCATGGGAGCAGATACTGAGGCTGAGTTACAGTGCAAGATGCTGAATTTTAAGATGGTCGTGTTGGAGAATGTCTGGCTCCATTTTGAAATAAAAGGATGCTCCAGAAACAGGTAAGCAGCACTGAACAGATGAGTGGGTGGAAGACTAAACAAAACATCAGCGGGTTGGTATCATGGCAATGTGGCAGGACAGGAATACTTTAAACAAAGCAGCCGTCATTGGTGTTTTTGTGACAGACAATTGTCAACATTGACCTGCAATATTGCTTAGTATTCGTGAGCTCCATATACTACAAGATCAAGTCAAGAGGGGCATTTGGTGGCAGTCATACACCCGTGATTAGCTGGGCACAGGTGAAGGAAGTGCTGCAGGTAGTCCTCCAGTAGCCCTACTTTTCACACTAAAAAGGGACTATACTGTTTGGCAATGACATTTTTTGTGACATTTTAATTTTGCAATTGACCAAACTGGTGTTAGGTTAGACCCTTTTTAACTGTCAGGGAGATTAAAGTACTGTATATGTATGATCTTTCTTGTAAACTGAAAAAAATAAACATGCATATATAGTGGTGATATAAGCAGGCCTGCAATATTTCACTCTGAATGTAGAGGAGTTAAAATATACAAAATGGAAGTACTTAATAAAATATGGCCCAAGTACCTCAGCTAATAGGTTGATTTGTAAACAAATATTAAACTTGCCTCATAAATTGTTAAACATGTTTTCTAACCAAATAAGGTCCAATACTTAAAAGATATTCATTGAGAATGTGGGTGTCAGTATAACGCCAGCAGTATTTAAAGTTGAAAGAAAAGTGGGCAACATAGATTAGTAACCCAGTGCAGAGGCAATGCACATTAAAAATTCAGATGCCCATTTCTTCCTTAAATACAGGCAGCTGTGGTGACGCGGAGGGAGGCCGCTGTCGATTAAGTACTATTGCATTTCCAATACGGGTTAGTGCGGAATGTTAAGTAGAGGTTCTGTTTATGACTCCTGGTTAAGTCGTTTTTCATAACCCGTTTACACAGGGGGTGAGTGGGCGGAGGGAGGAGGGAGGGTGGGTGGGTGGGTGGTGGGGGTCGGGGGCAGCACCCCGGACAGCTCCGGGAACCGCTGCGCCTGTATTCACTGCCTCCAGTGCGTCACCTTCTTCAGCACCACGGACAGCGTCCCGCTGCGCTGGTCCTCGGTACGTGGCTTCAGCTGCCTCCGCAATGGACCCCTCACTCAGTGGCTCTGCGCGCGCGTGTGCCGGCGGCAGGCACCCTAGTCCTTCTTACCACAAACCGCCAAACAAACCCGTGACCTAACCTGAACCCAGCACACATTAAAAATAATAATAATAATAATAAAATAAAATAAAAGTGTCACTCTTCAAAGAAGGTCCTCACACTGAAGACCTAACATTCAAGATGGTCCTCGGTATAGAAAATACTATTTCAGTGTTTGGGTTGAATGGCAGCTATTCACTTCTTCATCAGCTTCATGCATGTGTCGTTTTCCCATTAACACTTCAAAGTAAATTGGGATGACATTTCTTCAAAACATGTGATTTCGTTTCCATCGTGCGAACGACGCGCCTCGAACGAAGTGGTTGTTTATAATAACGATGATGACGATGATGATGATGATGATGATGACAATCTTTGGCAACCTTCTTCAAATTCGTTCAACGCACGACGCAGCCACGGACGAGCTCACGGGGTCGCAGTCTCACCAGAAGAGGGCATTCCGCTTCTGCCTGACAAAGTTGCCCTGACATGCAGACGTGATTAACGGCGGCGTCACGCTGTTCTCCAAACCGAGCCACGGCGACAACGAAAGGAACATTTGGACAGAAAGGTGGATAATTGGATATGTGGCTGCTCCGCGAGACTCGCTGACAGCGTTTCACAGAGACCCGCGGACAAGCTGCCGTTACTTTCCTCTGTGCGCCATGCGCGGATCACACTGAGCATCCCGTAGAATAGAAACGCCGGGGGGGGGGGTTTGACTTGGGAGAGGAATCTAAGGGCTGCTGGACTCCTTTGGAAAATTACGATTTGCTCTTTGGTTGTTTTGTTGTTGTTTTTTTTGTTTGTTTGTTTTTTTTTGTTGTTGTTTTGTTTTTGTTTTTTTTGTTTTTTTTTTGTTGTTTTTTTTTTGCTGCTGCTGCTGCTGCTGTTTTTGCATCGAGCCACGTTTGCGAAGTTTTGCGACCGGATTTTCGCGGAACCTCTTTGCGCATGTAAGACTGACATGAATTACTTGGATGTGGCTCCGTTCTCGGCTGCGCCTGCTGCAGTGCTCTTTTTGGCTGTAACTTGAAAAATAAAAGAAAGAAAAAGAGAGAGAGAGAGAGAGAGAGAGAGAGAGAGAGAGAGAGGACGATTCCTTTGCTGCGAAGACACGAATAGGGAGTACTGAAGCCGGATTTTTACCTTTTTTTTTTTTTTTTTTTTTTTTTTAAACCTCCCTTTCATTTCGGATTTGGAAGTAAATGACATTCTCCCCGGTTCGGTTGCACGGTTATAGACGCAGAACTAAACCGGAGAGCACACCCAGGTCCGGGAGAGTAAAAGGCAGGTGCGCT
This sequence comes from Rachycentron canadum, assembly GCA_038496675.1. Lineage (NCBI taxonomy): Eukaryota > Metazoa > Chordata > Actinopteri > Carangiformes > Rachycentridae > Rachycentron > Rachycentron canadum. Next base: position 6,370,223 of record CM076666.1, read on the forward strand.
TTGGAGTCGGCGGCTGCGCGGAGAGACCGGGCTAGTGGATTAGGACGGTACCTGTCTGTGGAGAGCGCGTCATGCGGACTCGGATGTCGCGCACCAGAAGCCATTAAAACCTGTAGGCTGGAGCTGACAGATACGCGGATATGGGTAAGTTCTGTTTATGTTACCATCTCCTTTTTCCCCCCTCTTCTTCTCTCTCTTCTTTTTTTTTTTTTTTTTTTTGTGATAGCGTGGATTGTTGGAAAATACACTCCAGCTGCCCTCCTTTCTCATAATACACCCCCCCCCCCCACCACCACCACCTTCCTTCAAAGATGCCTTCACTCCAACGAAAAGAATCTGGTCTGAATCAGATGTTTGCGTAGAAATATGGTCGTCTGTTCAAATGCACTGTTGGAATAGCTAATGAGGCTCTTGGTGCATGTCGTGAAGTGGCTCGGGAAGCTTGAGGAATGTGGCTGAAGCCTGTGCTGTAGCCTGTTAGTCGCAGACCTGCAATATATTGTTTCCTCCATTCCCTGGCGCTATGGATTATTAGACACTGAGGACGCTTGTGTTTTAAATCTGCAAGGAGCGTGGTGCGCTTAAAAGATTGGATCCGGAACCATGGGCAAACCAAACAAGCCTGTTTGTCTAAGTGAGGACTGTCCTTTTTTTTTTTTTTTTTTTTATTCTAACCCCCCCCCCCC
>CM076666.1:6371278-6407819 GCA_038496675.1 Rachycentron canadum
CCCCCCTCCCTCCCTCCCTCCCCGACTAGTTAGAGTGGCTGGCTCATTGACATGGACTGGAATGCTAATCGCGGTGAATGTTGGAAGCCAGTCAACTTTATAAAGCGTGGTCCTGCATAATCATTGATTTTCCTTAATCTGCACGCACGACGCCTATTGTCCAGTTTCAGTCCCGGTGCTACCGCCTCCCCAAAACTCTTGCGGGCTTGGAGGCGCCCGCCCGTGCAGGTTTTGCTTAGCAGACTGATTCTCATTCAAGAAAGCCGCCGTGTTCTGCACCTGCCATCAAGAGGGACTCTCCAAACCTACCATAAAACTGTGCATCCATGTAACCACACTCTCCCTGCCTCTCTGCCTCCCTCTCACTGTCTCCCTCTCTCTCTCTCTCTTCCTCTCTCTTTCCCTCTCTGAGTCTCCCTCAGTAACGCATGACCATATTTGTGTCTGCGCGTTCACGTATTTCTCCTCATCTTATTAGTTCTGTATCATTACAATTTACCATCTTGTGCACCGTTCTGCCCCCCACCACCACCGAGCAGCTCCTTGGCCCCTCTTTCACTCTGTCCCTCCTTTCACCTCCCTTCCTCCACCACTTGCACTCTCGTGGGCTGATATTCTTGTCTGGGGTAGCCTAATCTCCTCAGCCATTCTTAACTAGTATACAGATGGCCAAGTTCACTGGTGGTGCTGTGCCATTAATTGTAAGGCCGCATGATATATCGACCCACAGTGGGTTACTGCAACACATCAATATAAGCTACAACGGCACACAAAGCCCTACAGTACAGGCTGTAAGAGCTCAGATGCAATTTATGTATACTGAAAAGCAGGCGATATACAGTTAATTCTAGAGATCTGGTTAATGGTCTGGCTGTAGATTTATTATCAGAGCTATGTCAGAAAACCCTGCACAGTTGAGGTATGGTGATTTTGACTGAGACTCGCACGCAGGTGCAGATACACAACAAACACATTTGTGTCCAGGTGCACAAAACAACCCCCCCCCCCAAAAAAGAAAAAAAAAAAATGTCAACTTTTGTCAACCATATATCTTCATGCTGTTGCCCGCAATTATATGATGATTACATGGAGCTGTAGTCCCAGTTATCCACCAGTGTTGCTGACTGTGATGCTCTTCATGAACAGCATGCAATGCACTTATGTTTCACAGACCATATCATTAGAGATCTGCTTTGCAGAAAGAGAGCACTAGGGTAGGTACGGCACAAAAAAGCCACAGTCGGAGATGCAGTTGCACAGTATTAAGATACATTTAGAGGCCCAAATGACATCTCACAAACCTTGCCTTCATTTAAAAGAAATTTTTTTGCTGTCATACAAAAGTATATACCACCTGTCCACATGATAAGAAATTAAATAAATGCAGTGTTAAAGTTAAATTCAGTGTCATTCCAGGCATACTGCCTCTTCTGAGTACATTTAGTAGTACAATACAGGCAACAGATGACCTTCTGCTGGCCCTAGAGCATCCAACAGGCAGCATTGTTGAAATGTCAGGTGAAGCAGGTGAAGAGAGGAGATCAACAGGCCGTTTGAGGGCAATATCCGGGCATTTGTTATTTACATCTGCTTATTTTCAAAGTAAAAAATCAATGGCTTACGAGGCACAAGGGATCCAGCATCCATTATCTACAGTATTATCCTCTTCAGGGTTGCAGGGTCTGGTTGCATTGAGCTATATGAGCTGAATACACACTAGAAAGTTTTTTTTTTTTTTTATTGCTCCACAAGTTAAAATCTATGGAAAAGGAGAAAGTTACAGATCACAGGTGAACTCAGTGTAGCCTGGTCGGTTGAGATGACGGTCCTGATGTACAGAGTTATTGTACTGGGTGTATACCTTATAGGACTCTTTGCAGGATGCCTATCTGACTCAACATGATTTCTTTCCACTCAAAAAACCACGGAGTGTTTTTAGTGTCCCTGCGGCATTTTGTTGTCACAGTCACGTCATTACAGATTCATTGGGTCAACCTGATCAGGAAGCTATTATAAGATGACATCGTAGGAGAAACAACACGCAACCTTTACATGTGAAGTTACAAAGCAATTTGTAGTTAGTTCATTAAGACTTAATTATTCATAAATAATGAAATAATTAACTAACAGGAGGAAGGCTGTCTGCTGGTAACTGTTTATTTACCTGTCCATTTGTGTTATGTTCACCCAGTGGGTTTGTTTCCACAATTATTTCAGTTTCTTTAATCTACGAGGTTGAGTGTGTTTAACCATAGTGAAGACTACTGTAGGGTTTTGGTACATTTTTGATATTAAAGCAAAGAACAATCAGAGAATTTGAAAACAAGGAGTAATGGAATATTTATATCTTTTTATTAAACAAAAGTTAATATTTGTGTTTTTTGTTTTTAACTCATGCATGAGCAGATGTAGTTGTAGTATCAAAGTCTGCCTGGATGGACACTTAATGTTTGCACACTTTTGGACTTTGTTGGACTTTGTTGGACTTTGTTGGAGTTTTGATTCATTTCCTGTTTTATTTTGAAATCACTTCATTTCTGTGTCTCACTGTAATTTACTTCCTCTCTTTGTCCTGTTTTCCCTCCCTTTTTTGATTTGACCATCTGACCCACCCTAATGTGTCTCAGCCATGTTCAATTACCCTTGTGTACCTGGTGTATTGAAGTCTGTCTTCTCCTCTATCTTTGTCAGTTAGTCTGTTTTGTGCTCTTTGCCTCAGTGAAAGCTCCCCCTGATTCCCCTGAATCCTGTGATGCAGTATTTTGGATTTTCGGTTCTTTTGCTCCTGCTTTTTTTTTTGTTAAGTTTCCTAGCACTTCTCTTTTTGTTTCTTTCACATAATTTTTCCACCAAACACTGTTTCTTTGTGTGATCCACGGTCCTTCTAACATGACATGTAGTTTGAAGAGTCCAACAAAGTCCAAAAGTATACAAACATTAAGTGTCCACAATGTTGCGTAAGTTCCCACGGATGTGTTGCACTTGCAGGTTGCAGGCTGCCTCTATAGTGCATATGCAGTGGGGGTCAAAAGTGATTCAAGTGAAGGGGAGCCCATGCTTATGTGTTTTTTTTCATCAGCGTATTCCCCAGTACTCACTACAGTGATCTCCTTTATTCTACCTGATAAGTGCTACAAATACCAGACAGACACTTCAGGACACAATGTTTTCTGACCACTATTGGAATGGTTCTAACTTGGCAGGCCTTGCTATGATCTCAAAGATAATGGGAGACTAATAGAATGGCTTAGGCTGGTCTCGGGACGTCCTTCCCTGTGTGTTAGGCTGCTGTCCAGCCTCTATGCAGTCAAGGCTGAGGCTGGTAGCAGTTTCGTCAATGACAGGCACCAAATAGCAATAAGCCACTTCTGTGCACTCAAAGTGCACCAGTTAGCGAGTCCATTTGCCAAGTTATTAAGCTACATTTGGTTTTATTTTAGGTCAGCAGTAAAGTGCACTTACTCTCTCTATGTGTTAGGGTTGAGAGGCAGAAATAGCTATCTTCTCGTGCTGAGGACAGCAGGGCTGTCTGCTACATAACTAAGCATTGCGCTCATGCCTTCAAACAAACTTTAGCTTTGACTTATCCATCCATATTAGATTTAGACAGATAACTGCAGAGGGTGACGATGAAATATAAGAAGCAAAGGTCTATGTATTATCATATGGAACACTAAAAGAGAGGCAAGAAAAAGATTTGAAAATTGGAGGAAAGCAAGACAGTGGAGGAGTGAAAAAGGAAATCAACAAGGGACGTGAAAGGGCTGAAGAGGTGGTTTTGACCACATGCATAAAAATAGATTTCACATTATCAAAACCTCCTGATGGCTGCAGGGTTCAAGGACATGTACAAATTGCATATTTTCAGGAGGACAGAGAACGAAATGGAGGAGAAATCATTCATCTAAGCAGATACAGCAGGAGAACAGTAATGGAGAGGGGTACCTCATGTAAGAGGTAATAGAGATGCAAACCCCATGAGTGACACCTCAGAGAGTGACTTGTGGTCCTTTGTGAATAAGATTAGAGGAGTAGTGCGGAAGGAGATGGCTTACAGAGGCATTAGCGCACAGAGCGCTCATTAAACCACATACAGTGTCAGTAAGGGGGAGAGAGGTGTCTTGTGAGGCAGGCTCTATCTGAAAGAGATGGTGGAGTCACTTCAAATAAAGCATGCCTATTATGCACATGGGAAATAAAAGCAATAGGGGGTTGTTTCTACATCCTCCTGGGATATGAGTCAAACAAAATTTAGAAAACATGCATTCATGTTTAACAGCCCACACATTGTGTTCCCCAGTCAAATGTGGTGTCTATTAAAATTCATTTAAATGCCCATGGAACATTGCACATGGACATTTTCCGATATCAGTATTCTTCTGCTGTCGCTACCATTTAAAAAAAAAAAAAAAAAAATCTTGTAAGCCTTTGAGGCACACAGTTGTTGGCAAATTAGTTAAAGTCACATTCAGAAACCTGAGACTACAAGAAACTGGCTGCCTTCAGAAATACTGCATCTTGGGATCACGTCTCTCTCTCTCTCTCTCTCTCTCTCTCTCTGCAGTATTAAAGTGAAAGCATCACAATTGTAGGATCCAAGATGAAGAAACATGATTGATGTATCTCTTGGTATAATCAATAGTCAGCACAAATTATCTGTGCAGTTCCATGGTTCCCCTCCATCTGTAAGAAATGATGAAAGAGTCCTCAGAAAACAAACAGTTAGTGTATCTTGCTCTCTCCATCACACATGTATATACACACACACACACACACACACAAAATACCCATATGGGATCAGCAGATGCTTGGCAAGGAGTGAAATGGCTATGTTAGATAGCATATGCTGTACGATGCCTCTCAGGCACTCAATGTCAGGGAATTATTTCTGACAAATCCAGCAAAGATTACGAAAAACACTAGAAAATTGAAATCGTGGGGTTTTTTTTGGTTTTTTTGGCTCTAATGTTCCACAAGTCACCCTAAAGTGGGGAGATACAATGTTTTAGCTCAAGTTCATCATAAGTGTAACACGTCTGCATTTAATACATTCAATTCAGTGACGTTTAACACATTATTTTGTAAGATAATTAATGTCCGCACTACTTCTATCCTGACAATAAATCTTATCTCACTATGATAATGGTAATAAAGTCCAAACCTGATGATCCTGCCTTGAGAAACACTCATAAGTAGTGAACCCCCCCCCCCCCACCTCCCAATTCCCCCCACTCCCCATACCACCTCCTCAAGGGGAAATCAATGTATCTTAATGACAGATCATTAGTGGCTCTGTAAGGGGGAACGATTTTAATGGAAACAACTCTGTCTCACCTTAGAACAAGGAGTGATATGAGGAAGCTACTGACCATGTTGCTTTACTTTTAAAATTGCATTTGAAACAGAGCATCTACTCCCAGAAATTTAAGAAGTGTGCATCATGAATATGTAGTAGGTCATTCTCCACAGACACATTTGGCATTCAAGTAGTTGCTTTCTGTAGCAGAGAGGAGTTGTGTAATTCCATAAGGGTTATAGTGTTGTGTTTTCTGGGGGTTTTTTTGTTTGTTTTTTTTTTTTTTTTTTTTTTTATCTGGACCTGTGGAAAGCAGAGGCGATGAATCACATTGAACCAGCCCTGCTTTGGTTTGGTTAAACATGAAATGGCTAGAGTCTAAATTGAAACGCCTCCGGGATTGTATACACAACCGTCAGCTCTCAAATATTAACTTGTGCTGTATAGGCTGCCTTTTATGACTTTATCTGCCTCTGCCATTGGTGCCATGATGGCTTATTGGATGACTGAATACAAATACAGATAAAAAAAAATGCGTGAATTGCAAGTGGCCTCGCTTGAACATTGATTGTGAAACTGGCAACAATCCAAACAGCTATGACCCAATTCAGGTTAATGTGTTCAATTAATCTGAACTTTGCTTTACATGTAGATATTAAAATCTTTTCCGTTTTCAAATAAATCTGTATCTCACCCAAGGGCCACATCAAATCCTCAGCAGATCAACACACATCAACAACATTAAAAAATATACAACAGCAGCTGGTCATTACATTAAATCATATAAGGATACAAAGCAATTAGCAATTCTGAGATAAATGAAATAAACCAAAACAATCCAAGTGCTGAAGGAAACCCTCACCATGGAGTTTACAGTATCTTTGATATCAGTCTAGGACAAGTTATTTAGTTTAATTTGCCTTAACATTTAGCAGAAAACGTGAAAACTTTTTTTTCCATCTCTGTCAATATGCCAGGGGCTCAGATATGTTTTAGGAACTCAGATTATGGTTGGAAGATGCACTCTGTGAAAAAAGTAAAAAAAATAGAAATATATACTAGTGACTCTAAACTTGTAAAAATAAAGCTAATAAAACACTCGCAGAGCAGATGCGGTGCACTGGCGGGACAATGTTGCATTTTACACTTTATAAGCAAGTGCTTAATTTAAGTTTTTGAGTAATTTTGTAAATTGCAGTGCTAAGGTCACGCTCAGCCTCAAGTCATTAACTTAACCTTTAACTTCAGTTAAGCTATATAAAATCTCACATTCTGGCATAAGTCCTACAATTTACGAGACTCATTTGGCTTCTGGATTACGATTTTTAAACTGGAAAAGAAATGGTCTATTCTGCAAATATTAAAAGTTGTGTGGAAAAATAAGCTCCATAGTTGCAGAATTTTTCTCCGATAAAATAGTTCACCCTGAGGAGTGATGACTTGCACCATTCACAATCTCAAACTGTTTTCTAGAGTTAAGTAGAATAGTAAAATGTTAAAATTGTACTTTTTTAAATCTATAGATCTGTACCTTTCCATATCTATGTGTTGTATATATCTATAGCTGTAGATACTGTCTCTAGAAGTTGCACTTAGGAATATGAATTTGAACCTGGATGGTGTTAGGAGGAGCAATTACTCAACTACTATAATACTAGGAAGCTCTCAAAAGCAGATGAAAGGAAGTTCTGCCATTGAACCTGGTTTTTATCTTCTGGAATTCCCATATTAAACAGTATGTGGGAAAAGTCTTCCTTTAGGATATATCAGCAGCTATTAACAATGTTCCTGACTTTCACAACTCAGTGTTATATTGTCTGGTGACTTTGCTTTTAAGCTTTTATGTTTTTTGGCAAATGGGTTAGTGTCCTTCCCATTCAGATGCACACCCATTAATCATTACATTAAATAAGAGCTACAAACACAAAAGACTTCAGTTCTTGCAGCAATACTGTTACTTGATAGTGATAAGGAAACGATTTAAATGTAGAAGCACAGATATTTAATGCTTGCCTCAGGATACTTAAGAAGTTGTAAGTAAAACTGCTAAGATTTACTGCCCAAGAGAAGATGAGGCGTGGCAAGCACATCTGGGTGTATATGAGTAGATCCTCCCAAGAAATGCAGGAAAAAAAGAAAAGAAATAGGGCAGGTAGGTTGTTGAAAATCATCATTTCCAACACTGAACACCTGGAAAAATAATCCACTCTGTAGCATACACTTACTTACCAAAGGAAAACTGTAAGTTATGAATCACTTTTTGTTTTGTAATAAGGTCATCTTTTTAATGGTCTTCTCTTTCCTCTTTTTCCTCTCCCCTCACCATCCCTACAGGCTCTGCTCTGCGGCGTCGCTGGCTAGTGGTCCAACTCCTGATGCAGGTGTGGCTGGCGGCGAATCCATCTTTGAGTGAGCGCCCATGCCCCAAAAGCTGTCGTTGTGATGGAAAAATTGTCTACTGTGAGTCCAGCGCCTTTCGCGATGTTCCCAAGAACCTCTCCGGGGGATGTGAAGGCCTGTCTCTGCGGTACAACAGCCTCGCCAGTCTTCGTGCTGGCCAGTTTGTTGGTCTCAACCACCTCATCTGGCTCTACTTGGACCACAATTACATTGCCTCTGTGGATGGAATGGCATTCCAGGGGGTCCGCAGGCTCAAAGAGCTGATCCTGAGCTCCAACAAGATCACATCTCTCCACAACACCACATTCCACCCTGTCCCTAATTTGCGTAATCTGGATCTGTCATACAACAAACTGCAAGCCTTGCAGCCTGGGCAGTTCCAGGGCCTACGGAAGCTCCTCAGCCTTCATATACGATCAAACTCTCTAAAAATCATCCCAGTGCGTCTATTCCAAGATTGCAGAAATCTTGAATTCCTGGATCTGGGTTACAACCGCCTGCGCAGTATCACTCGGAATGCATTTTCAGGCTTGGTCAAGCTCACTGAGCTGCATCTGGAGCATAACCAGTTCTCAAAGATCAATTTCTCTCACTTTCCTCGCCTCCTCCATCTAAGAGCACTTTATCTGCAGTGGAATCGCATTCGCTCAATGAGCCAGGGCCTGACCTGGACCTCTATCCAGAAACTAGACCTGTCTGGGAACGATCTGACGGAAGTAGATGCTGTAGTTTACCAATGCCTGCCCAACCTGCAGACGCTCAACCTGGACTCCAACAAGCTGACCAATGTTTCCCAGGAGGTGGTTGATGCCTGGATGTCTTTGACTACGATTAGCTTAGCTGGGAATGTATGGGACTGTGGCCCTGCCATCTGTCCTCTGGTGGCCTGGCTGAGAAACTTCAGAGGAGCAAAGGAGACCACCATGATCTGTGCCTCCCCCAAGAAAGCTCAGGGTGAGAAAGTGATGGATGCTGTTGAAGCTTTTGGTGTATGTCAATCAAACCCAGTGACAACGCTCATTGTGGGTATGCCTCCAACCCCATCCAATGTCCCAGTGCAGACTGAGCATCGCCCGGCTATTCTGTCTTCACCTACTGGTTCTGGAAAGAGAGGAGAGGGATCTGTTAGAGGCCCCACGTCATCAGCCGTTACTCCACCTGTGGCACTTCCCCCAGAGCAAGACTTAGAGCCTGTGTCATTCCATAAAATTGTGGCTGGAAGTGTTGCCCTTTTTCTATCAGTTGCGATGATCCTGTTGGTAATCTACGTGTCTTGGAAGCGCTATCCTAGCAGTGTCAAGCAGCTGCAGGAGCATTCGGCAGCGGCTCGCAAACGCCGCAAGAAAGCTAGAGAGACGGAGCGCACCCTGAGCTCTCCGCTGCAGGAGTACTATGTGGACTACAAGCCCACCAACTCTGAGGCCATGGATGTGCTTGTCAATGGGACCGGACCCTGCACCTATACCATCTCAGGCTCTCGAGAATGCGAGGTATGACCCACACCACCGCCACTCCTCCTAAACAAAACTCTGTCCACAGCGAAGCGACCAGAGGTAATTATTTACACTGCTTTGATAGATAAGTCTGCTACTTGAATACTTACTTTTACACAACAGATTAGTTAAATACACGGTGTACCCATGGGTTTTTATTGAACGAAGCAGAGGTACTTTTAGGAACACTTTGTGTATAACAAGATATCTCTTGTTTTCAGATGGGTGTTTGTATATTCGCTTAAACCTTAATCTCTGTTGAGATGCAAATGTTTGTTTTGCCGCAGAATTGTAGAGAAATACAGATAAATGAGACTGATTACATTTCCTATTCTGCATAATCTGAAGCTTAAACTATGCTGTTTGTGATAAGACATTTGTGCTTGTTTAGGTACTAGTTTGCTTTTTTTGCTTGCACATCACAGGCTTTGTGCTTTGTGTTTGCTCTACTGCTATTCAGTTTTTGATGAGGGGGAGAATAGCTGAATGGAAGATAAGAAGATTCACTTATGGACACTGGATGTGAATGCTAATAGACTCTTGTCAGTGAGCAGAGCTTCAACTGAGCTGATGACTTCACATTTTTCTTAACATAGCTGTGACTCAAGGTACTTGTTGGAAAATAGTTAATGCTCATTGTCTCCCAGAGGCACCAGCTTTCAGATTTAAAAAACTTTTTTTTTTTTTTTTTTTACCTTCCTTTGCCGAACCTACTCACTTGTTTACTCACTAGCTTAATTGATTAGTCACACATAAACTGAAATGCACACTTTCACCGGTCATCCACATTTGAACTCACACTGGGAAAGAAAAGATACACATACACACACACACACACATACACATACACACACACACTGACACTAACACCCACACAAAGAAGTAGTGTTTGATAGTCCCGAAAGGACTGGGAATCCTTTGAAATGTTTTGTACACAGGCAAGTGAATTCCTTCAAAACAGTATTTACAGACTACAGTGATGTGGGAATACGACCCTTTTTTCTCCTTGCTTTCAGTAGCTATACTCTTGTGTATCTGACACACTGTACCATTCTTAGTTAAACCTTTTTATTTTACTGTGGAGTTTCCCCAGGTTTTCCGAGCTATAGGAATCAAGGCTTACGCAGAAATCCATTATGTCATTGATTAACCGGCCCAGTTATCACAGAGGGCTAAGGATAAGCCAAGCCCACCAGGGTGATCAGGTAGCCCACTCTCCAAAGCTGCAACCTAACAGGCGTAGGACACATTATATATATTTTCACATTACCAGCCCACTCATACTCGGTCTAGTTCCTAGACTTTCTCTGCATTTCCAAGGCTTGACTTTCTGGCAGGTTCTCTCTGGAGGAAGGAACATAAATGCAGAGGTTTAAACAGCAAGGAGATGTAGGTGGAGGAGGGCTTGATCCTCCACACTCTTCCATTTCTGTTACTGACCGTCTGACTTTCATTGAGGCAGGTCACCTGTTAACAACTAACACTTGCAAGTTGTTCACAATTGGCACTTTCTCTGCTTTGCCCTGCCCCATAGAGGCTTACAGTGATATACTGTGCTGTGTACTGTGATTTCTTTTATTTATCATTTTTTTAAACATGATACTCCTCTGTTAGCGATGTTCTGGGGAGGAATGAAAATAGAAGATGCTCCAAGTAATAATTCAGCAACTGTATATCATCGTTTACAATGCCAAACAATCTTCAATTAAATTATGCTGTTTTCAAATGACCTTATATTCTGTGGCATTACATATTCCTCAAAAATAGAGATGTATTGATGTTTGCGATGCAGTCCCAGCAAAAAAATTTAAATAAGCTTCCCACGGGTTGTATATGTTGTTGGTATCTTGGAGCTCACAAGCTTGTGCGGGTGTTTCGTGTTCTTGTAGCCATCTCCTATAATGTAAATGATTAGCTCAGTAATTTGCAAAGTACACAGCGGCTGACTTCTGCCCTCAGGAATGATATTAATAAGAAAAAGGCATAATGAAAGATGCACTAAAGATGAGCTTTCAAATCACCAGTCTTACCCTCAGTGTGGACCTGAAGATTGGTCACTAAAATGTATGTATGTAAAACTCAAACTCGTTCTATTTCAAGTTCATATCATATCATATAATTTTTTTTTTTTTTAGTCCATTCTTTGATTAAGCCATTTTATATGTAAGCCATTACAAAGTTTTCTCAGGGCATTTAGGGTCAGCTCACAAAAGTGTTGGACCTACATTGTCAGAGATCTTAAAAATGTAATACTGTATATGATGTTTGTTTATTATATTGTTCATTTCAACAATAATATAATATTAGGTAAACTAACTATGGAAGGCTATTGCAGTGAGGAGCAGGAGAAATTATTTATTCTTGATACTCCATGTAAGTGTTATCAGACTACTATCAGATTCATAATGAGTGATCTGGGGCGGCCCTATAAGAGACCTTATCTATTAAAGGTGTCCTCCACTTAAAGGGACAACACAAAATATCTCACAGCCTCTGTATCAGTGCAAACTAGAAGTGGGCTTCAGCGCATCTATCATTAGCCTTTTTATCTTGACTTGACTGAACATGATAATTTATCTAACTCTTTTATCTAGTGAGCCCAATAAAGCAGGAGTTAACCCATTCTAAGAGGGGCAAGGGCTAAATCAACACTACAGAGCTAGAAGAGTGTAATAACTTGGAGGCATTTGAGATTCATCAACAAACATATTAAGGAACTGTCGACAAAGATATAAGAGCCAAAGGGAAGCAAAGAGTTTTTGTTCTTTTAGAATTGAGGGCAAAACTGGAATAGATCCAGAGCAGTATAAAGGAAGGTTGTTAAAGGACAAAGTGAAGTAAGCCCTTGCTTGAACAAAATATCTGCATGGCTACAGATCTCCCAATAAAAAGTTTGAAACTATACAGGCCTCATGAGCAGCATTTGAGAAGAGGATGGTGTCCAACACACCTACATACAAAGGCCAGGGGATGTAAATAAGACTAAAAGGTCAGGTGTGTTCATACATACACTATAAATATCAGTAAATTAGCACAAAGCTAATCAATGATCATTTATACAAAATTGGGAGTATCTTTAAAGGAGCTACTTGTTGTAAGTTAAGTTTGTAAGTTAATATTGCTACATAGCATTTTTAGCACAAACAGCTGCTTATTTACCAGTCTAAAAGAAATGTTATGAGCTCAACATTAAACTTCATTCCCTTACTTGCAAAGAGGTGTCAGTGGTAACAACTTGTCTCTATCATGCCTTTTCTACGTCTTAAGTTAGCACGCTAACCAGCTAGCCCCAGCCTCGTCTCTTCTCGTCACTTCCTGATAGCGACCCACATGCAGCGCTGCTCAGAGGGTATAAACCTCATGTATATGCAACAAATGCTGAAGCTTTTGTCAAGCAACAAATACCACCACCCACTCCTCACAAAAAAAAACATATTCATCGGCAGAATAAAACCATATAAATAGCCCCTTTAAGAATACGTTTGTACAATATTGTATGCTTGAAATGCTTCATTTAAAGAGTTTCAAACAAGAATATCTTGGATTTACCTATGCAAGGAAGACAAGGGCATGTAAGATGTGCAGTAGCAGTATAGGCTCAAACTAACTTGTGGTTGGTTTCCATGGGCTGATTTGTTTTCATTTAAGGCCTCTCCGACCCTCCCTCCCCAGCCTTCTGCAAATTGCTCATTAACTCAATCCACTTATAGGGGATTGCTATTTGCAGCAGTCCTACATGTCAGCCTCAGGTTTCTTCTAGCATCACCTGTAAAGCGATATCCATGTTATGCGGCATGATGCATGAAACTGTCTGTGTGGATAAAAGGTGAGTGGATGTGCAGTGCTGTGCTAATTCCCTTTCACATTAATAGGTCTGTGTCCATGAGTTTTTTCTTTCTAAAATCCATGCACTCTCCTCCATTTTGTTTCTTGAGATATCCTTGAAAATGCATTCTCTCCGGTCTTATCTGTCCCTCTGTCTCATCTTAAAGCATTGTAGAGGGGAGATAGGAACTATCAGTCAGCAGTCCACAAAGTCCTGAGTTCATCTCAGAATGTGCTCCAATCTTGTTTCTACATTTTGTTGCTCTTGCGTAGACATAAATCACTCGGCGGTACGTGGCAGTACCTTCTGCACTCTCCCCACCTCTCTCAGCCTTGCTGTCTCTCCTCAGACACGAGGCCTTAGCTGCTCAGGTCTGCTCATCTCTCCTGAGTGGGAATTGCTTATTCCTCCGGTGTCACTCTTACCATTTCTTTCATTTGGATTCTGTGCCATCACTATAACTCACCCTGGACCTCTCCACATGATTGTCTTCTATCAGTCCGTCTGTCCACTTGATGTGAATGTGAGGTTTGGCAGCCTTTTTAGTGAATTACCTGAAGATGGTGCAATCCTCATTTTCCTATGTCACTTCACCCTTTCCATAGAGAGGATTATTTTGATGACTTTGTTGCAATTGTCCTTTGATCTTTTTCCTTTAGCTGTGGGCAGTGGACTTGACCTGATCTGGAGTCCTCACCATGAGGGTTGTTTTCTTTTTCCTTCCTTTTCTCCTCTCATCTCCTTTGACTTTATACAGTTTACACGTGTCTGGAATTCTATCATCTTTTGACCTCTGTCACCTTCCATACAGCTGCTTGGCAGCCCAAAACCGAGTTAACTAAGCAGACATGGTTTTTTGCTGCTGACACAAAGAGGCTCAAATCTTTCTCTTTCATAAGGATTTTGATGATATGCCAGGGCTGATCTGCCACTAGTACTGTACATTATTCACCTACTACCATCATCCCCTAACATACTTCATGCTTTCCTTTGTTAGAAAGGCCTGAAGCCCATTTCTGCCAGCAGGACTGCTACATGGCCTTTTGACGTCAAGTCCTCTCTTCTTCTGATACTGCTTCTGACCTTTTCTACACTACAATCATCCACTTATTATAATGTCACATGGCATATGGCTGTGTTTGAATTAATTATCTTGTTCCTGTGTTTAAGAACCTCCGACTCATCTGATGCTAAAAACTAGACTATTAGCTATATGGCACCTACTTCTCTTGAATGCACAACCTTTAGACAAGTTAAAGAATTACAGAGCAGCATCCTGAGGTTGTTCTCATTACAGACATTCATACAGACATTCATATATATATATATATATATATATATATATAGCTTCAATGCAGTAAATTATCAAGCGTTCTTAAGCCTTCATTACATATTGTTTATTGCGCTTAAACAACATAATCTAGTTATGACAGAAAATTAAGCAACAATTAAAACAACAATTGATGAAGTAATTTAGAGCAGAAACACCAAAATGCGCAAAACAAAATATCCTAAATTAGAGGACTTTCATATGACTGCAGATTTAAGTTCTCTGCGATTTCGACTGTTGATCAAACAATTTGAAGACAGCATCTCGGCCTCTGTGAAATCATATGCATTTTTCACCGTTTTCTAGCATGTACAGGGAGAACGGTTCGTCAACGAGCAGAAAAAAAAAAGAAAAAACAAAACTTGCTAATGAATAATTAAAATAATTGCTAGCTGTAGCCCTAATCATCTGCGTTGGATGATTAAGCCTACTGTTTATTTCAGTGCTAAATATCTTGGTTTCTATAGTTACAGTCTGTTTTTCTTAGACTGATGACATTCAACCTCACAACTCGACAACAAATTACGACCTGTTACTGAGGAATTAAGCAAGAACTCCCCGATGAAAGGCAAAGTCAATCATTACTAAATTACTTGAAATGGATAACAAAACGGAAACGTTTGCCATCATCTGTGGTAAGATTAGGCATGAGTATCAAAGTCACCACATGAATCCCCCCCCGTATTTCATAGCTACTTAAAGAGGAAAGTCATTATTTGCACAACCACAGGACTTTGCACAATATAAACACATTTAAAGATTTTAACACGGAATTGGTGGTGTTTTTTCCAGGATGGACAGTCTCACCACTGTTTACAAACCTGTATTTGCTTTCTGGACTTACACCCACAGTGTGAACACCATAGCCTATGCCTGTTTTTGCAGTTTGGCCTCTTGTTATTTGACAAAACGTTTGTTGGGATTTGTTGTCCTACTTTATTTGTTGGCCTTGCTCGTGGGATTTGTTACTTTTGTGTCACTCAAAGACCCATGAGGTAAGACTCTGAAACGAGAAGGTATGTGCATTTTTGTAGCACATCAACATTTAGTGGTAAAAACATATTGTTACTGATTTCTCTTGCACCATCGTACAGCAGTGGCTATTTTTCTTTAATAGGTGTGAGACAGTTTCTCTTCTCTCTTCTTGTTTCTCCCTCCCCCTCTCTCTCTCTCTCTCTCTACAGTCCAAGGTCATGATGTCAGATTGTTAATTGCTCAGAAAAAATCAACACAAACACCGGGAGGCTAGCCAAGGGCAAGTAAGCTATCTGTAATTCAGTGGGGAGGCTGAACTTCTTGAAGCTAGTGTCTACAGTCGACAATTAGCCATGTAGGAGACTTCAAACATGCACTGCGCGTGAGAGAGCAGGTCTGTCATCCTCTAATCCTGTCTGTTTCACACTCTGGTTCCATGCCGCTGCTTTCTGCACTCCCATTTGATCCATGCTTAATGAGGGTGTTAGATCTCCAATATAGCAATTACATTACCTGGAAAAGAGGAAAGAGTCTTTTCTTCTTCTGCCAGTTTTTACAGTGCAACCCAAGTACATCATTAATGCTAAGCTTCCTGATGCACTGCCTCTCTCATCTTTTCTTCTCATCTGTGATAGTCATCATAAAATCTTTTGCAATTGGCATCTGATGCACTTGCTTTGTGCCGGCTGCTGGCCCTGCAGTCGTTTTTGTTTTTCTCCTACTGGTCAGTTCGCTTTCAAAGCCATTTCTCAAAGTTGTGCATCATTTGTTTTACAGAGGTCTGTTTTACTACCTCTTATTTGCTTTACTACCTACAGATACAAGTATCGCTCGTCCACTCAGCCAGTTCTGTTCAGACCCCCACATGGATGAGAAAACTTCAGTGACATATTGTAACTGCATGTAACTGATAAATTGGATATATAAGTATATAAGAGAGAGAGAGAGACAGAGAGAGAGAGAGAGAGAGATGCTGGAATGGTCACATTAGAGAGGTGACTGCTAAACAGGTATATCATAAACATCTCCATCCTTTTACATTGGAACACTCTCTAAAATTTGACTCCCATATATTCTTGGTAACTATAATACCCCTGCAGGAGTGTGCCAGCTGCAGGTACAGTGACGCATTTGTCATCATGGTCGCAAGAATAAACATGTGTAACGCTTTGCCACGGCCGCAGTTTGGTGTGGGTTTAAGGAAAAGAGAGCGAAGAAAAAAAAAAGAAGTTTCTTTTTTTAGTTTTTTTCCATGCCAAGAAGTTGGTTTCACACAAGAAACAAACACAGTCCTGTATTTTGTCGAGCTCCTTTGTGAAAATGACCTCTGGGTTTGTTTAGTGCAAGAAAACAATTTTGTTCTTCAACCTTCAGTGAATCATCCCATTTAAGGAATTTCCACATTTGAGTCTGTATCAAGAAAAAAAAAAAAATCTGGAGTTTATAATACTGTGCACTGTGTGTAGCTACAGCCGCACCACTTATGTGAGCATACTTGAGAAACGGGTTCCTGGCATTTCACGGAACAATTTATTCTTTTTTTCTTGGTTGGTTGTTGGTGTCTTAAATGTGAGATAGTTGTGCAGACTTACAGGAAGGTTAGAGGACATTAA
This sequence comes from Rachycentron canadum, assembly GCA_038496675.1. Classification (NCBI taxonomy): domain Eukaryota; kingdom Metazoa; phylum Chordata; class Actinopteri; order Carangiformes; family Rachycentridae; genus Rachycentron; species Rachycentron canadum. Next base: position 6,388,212 of record CM076666.1, read on the forward strand.
CATCCCAACAAAGCCTTCATTTTTTTCTCATTAACTATAAGATCATTTTCAATAAGGTTGGACAGCCTTACTGTCACCCTCCCCATTAGTCACTAAATTCAAATTCTTGTAAACCAGTAAGTATGAGGGAAGATGAAGATGAGTCATCCATGGACCTGCATCTAAGTACACCGCTAAGTACCTGCAACAGTACATCTGTTCAAGCCTAGAGTGCCATAAAATGAAGAAGTAAAAGGCAACCAAGCCATCTCTATGATAGGCATTTTTAATCACTTTTTTTTTTTATTTTTTTTTATCCACTCTTACTGTTGAATGGAGCACTTCTGCCGAAGTTGTGCAGGCTAGTTCACATTTACTAGAAAATGATGTGCTATTTAATGAATTGACAATGAGTCAAGTATAATTAGCCTGTCATCCTTGCATAACGCCGCTGTCAAATATTTTAGCTTTCCAAAGTCAATTTTATATTTCTATTTAATAGGTTTCATGGGGCCTAGTGTCAAGAAACTTACTTCGAATTAAAGAGTGCTTCTTTCAAGGAACTAAACTCTCAGTTCATTACTTCTAAGGAGACTTGTTATCTGATTCTATAGCTCATCTTAATTAACTAACTACTGTAATTAAGGGGAATATTATACAAAAAAAAAGAGAGATGCCATTTCCTGTGGGTGGACAGAGTATTAAGAGTAGAAAAAAAAGTTTCTTCAGATGCCTGGCATTTTATTTCTTCTTTACATGATCTTTCCACTGACTTCTGTCTTTTTATTAATTCATTGAGCTTTCATATCTATCGATTTCATATCTAAAAGAAGTTTTATATATGACATAGGTCCATGTGTCAAGAGGAGATATATTATTATCAAAGCTATATGTTCTCTGTATATACAAATATATCAATGTATAACATGGTGACATTTCTAAGTATTAAAAATATCTGATTAATTTACACACCAATACATATCAGTTCTATGTGGTTATGTATATTTTTACTTTTCTTATGAATCCATCAATCTATCTATTGTAGGAAAGTGGTCTATGCATATTATTCTGTATATATTCTGTATTAACATATATTAACAGGCTTTGGGATGGATATGTATTTATGTAACATATGCAACCCTGTGTAACCTACATTAGAAGCATGCACAGTATAAAAGCATACATAGTTGTATGGGTTAACCACAGAAAGCAATATATGCAATTGTTATATTCAATTTCCATATATGAAATATATGTACATATATCTTATGTAGATTTATTGCATTTGCATATGGGATAATTATGTGTTGCTCACGTCCTCAGACAGAAATCATTTTGATTCTTAGTAGGGGTCTTGAACTCCTGGTCTGTGCTGCATTATACCCTTGGCACATCGCCTCAGGTAGTTTTGCTGAACTGATTAGGCCACCTCTCTGCACTGTGCATGATTGACAGATTCTTGTTAGATTTCCTTGCACCTGTTCACCCGTTAGGATGTGTAAACATACATCTTCCTCATGTCTATTCATAGAGTCATATTCATACTGAGCAGATTAATCGCAAGCTTTGAACAGCAAAGGCAACAGTCATGCGGTGTGCGGTCTGGTACTGTTACATTATACAAATGAGCCTTAAACAAATGTGAATATGTCAGTAAGGAGCTGCAAATAGAATTCAGCATTTTCTAACTGATGCAAAAGTCTTGGTCAAACCTTTAAAAAATGTATTGTTTTGCATTCATTCTAAATGCATTATGTAATCCAAGCAAATACCCTCCATGCCCCACTCCACCCCACAGAGCTAAGGAGAAGTTTGTGATTTTATTGGTACTGACAGCATTTAAGCCATCCTGCTCAGTGGATTCAACAGGCAGAAAAGATAGACTGGCACTCGGGGTTGAAGTGGACTGAGACAGGTAGGCAAGTGAACCTGGCAGAGCAGCGCGTTCAACAGGATGGAGCAGTCGACAGGCGGACACGAGTTAGACGACGAGCAGTTAGAAAGCCAGAGAAATCAGGCAGTCATCCAGACTCGACAGCTAGATTGGCAGGCGTCCGTCCACAAAGACACACAGGCCTTTGTCCACGGACAGCTGTCCATCCTCTGATCGGTGATGGCTCAAAGCTTTTTTGAAGTAAGATAATAAGTCTGAGGCAAGGCCCAGCAGATTGGCATGTTTTCTCCAGTGGTCAGATCAAAACCACTACGCACCAAGGATGGTGTGTGTGTGTCCCCAGAATTAAAGGGCACTTTTGATCAAAACCGCGTCCAACTTGTCTGGTTAATTGCCTGGGTTTCAAAAATTACAGCTGGGATGACAATACAATGATACAGTTGCATTTACTGCTACACAACCTGATAGTCAATGTAAACGTCACCTCGGCCTCAGTTCATTTTCAATAATGAGCACATTACAAATATGGTTTCATTTCAGGCTGTTATGGTTTGAAACATGTCATTGATTAAGTAGTCAATGGAAAATGTATTAGCAACAGATATTTGTAGACTTCATATACAGATTAGTGAGCCAATCAGAGAGGAGGCTGTGAGCTGAATGAAAAATATGGCTGAGGGCCATAACTGCTTTATTGTGACATCACAAAGGAAGTCCGGATGGCTGGTTTTAAGGCTGAGTGTCTGAGTTCAGGCTGTGTGCATTTTTTTGTGTACTGAGCCCTTTAATAACCTTCATATCTAGAAAAAATAAAATAACTATTACAATAAGGGACCTGTAAGTCATTTAAAGACACCAAAATACAGTATTCTGAACAAATACAAAATAAGTTGAAGTCGTTGATTACATCAACATTGAATTAATCTAGTGTTACATCTTTCTTCTAGCTTCAAGGGTGAATCAGTTTGAGTGCAGTTAGTCTTTATTATTCAGAAATCTAAACAATCTGAGCGCATGCACGCTTTAGCTTCTCTCACTTTAATTTTCCATTCAAGCAAAACGTGTTCATATATATGTATTGTTTAAATCAAAGGGCACATGCAGCGCATGAAGCTGCTGCTCTGAACTTGTCACATCAGCCTAGTGAGAATCAAAGCACAGCAGCAAAACCAATCAGACATCAAATTTCCGATGCTCCTGTGATGTGCTGCCCGTCTTTTATGTTGTATATATAAAGAACTTACATGAAGGGGTGTGGGTGAGTGAAATATATTGATGTTGAAAAGCCAATGAAATTTCCCATAGCCCTCAAGTTTGATCTCTGTGCAGCGTGTAGGTGTAGGAGCAGGCTGGCTGCATGTGCTGCATCCACCCATGCTGGCATATAAAGTAACCATCATCTCCCCAGCAGGGTTATTCTTGGAGGTTTCATTCCATTGTGTCTCCTGTTCCTTTTCAAGCCCTTTTCTCCGCTGTGTCAAGCACATATTATTTTTAGTTAATTACCTGTCTCTGCCAACCTGCAGCATCCCACTCTGTGGCCTGACTGCATCAGCCCGATGCAGGTTGTCTTCCACTGCAGGAAAATGTACACACCTCGTGATTGATGGCTTCTGTTGTTCCCCTGTTTCACTTTAGTATTCCAGCCGCACATATCCAAGCTACAAAAACACATAATATAAACACATGTTCTTAGAACAAGTCCCAGCCTGTGGTCCACTTCTTTTTTTTTTTTTTTTTGTCATGCACGGCAAACAAGAACGGCCTCCCCAGATATTTGTGAAAGAAAAGGGGAGAACAAGTGGCTACGCTATCATCACTCTCCAATACACATACTCAAGCAATATATGTCCCACAATGCAATGTGCTCCTTGTAACAAATGTCATATATTTGAAAGCCGTCTTTCACAGTAAAATATAATGGTCCGTCTTATTGATTGGATTAGCAAGGTAATAAAAGCTCGGTATTGACAAAACTGACAATGGATACGTTGGGGATTGATTGTGCCATGAAGCTAGTGAGGCTACTTAGGGACCAGGACCCCTCTTTGTATTCATCCTGTATTCGCCTGTGTCTCGAAATGAGAGAAACATCACAGCTAATGATGATTATAAAATGACTAAATGAGGAAGACCGCAAACCCACCTGAGCCTCGAGTCTGTTATAAATCCTGATATGTTTTACCTCCAGCTTCAAATTCATGCAGTGTATATATATATATATATATATAATGGCATTAAATATTTTCCAATGACCACAATCACACAGTTGCTTTTTAAAGGCAATATTGATCAGACAAGCTGGTATTTGGGGCATCAGGGGGAATGGTTATGTAGAAGGCTACCAACTGATGGGCTTGATCAAACTATGGACAATGTCATGAAGGTCACACTACCTAAAACAACTTCCTGTGTGATGTATTCAGCAGTGGTTGAATTTGTACCCTGGGACGGGGCATCTAACTGCAGTTAATGCAAATCCAAAGACAGCATTTAATTCCTGCCAAGGTAGAGGCCATTGATAGACTTGTAGTGTATAAAAAGTGTGTTAACAGTGCAAAAAAGCATCTGGGAAATGTGTTTTAAATTGTTAATCAAGAACATTGCACATAAGTAATAACAACCTACCTGCTCCTGAGCTTGAAAACCACCTCTGTGGCAGTTAGTTTGCAGTGAACACGCGTTTATTGAAGATTGTATACCCGGTGAGTATAGGACGAGGTATTTACACACAAGGCCCTGGTGCAAGACTGGGACTAAAACGTGCTTAAGATTATCACTACACACCTCATCAAACTCTGTTTACAGGTCTTGGAAAGTCCCAGTGCATATGTGAAAGCCTTGTCTGATAATATTGATTTCAAGTAACACTTGAGGCATCGTCAGTTGAAGACTACAAGCTTGAAAAAAAAAAAAAAAAAAAAAACGGGTTGAGGAATTAGAAAGACATAAACTTTTCCAGACTCTGTAGCCCACTCCTTCTGTGGTGCTGAAAGCTATTGGCTTGAGGCTACATTAGATGCAGAAACGCTGAATTATCAGCGGTTGAGATGGGTTGTGGGTAACGTAGGCTCTAGGTTTTGTAGAGGAAATCGAAACGGTGTCTTTGGTTTAGCTGCAATCCCTTTTTTTTACTCTTCCGTTTTTCCACTTCTTCATGACCCTAGAGGAGTTAGGGGTCTTTTTGTACTCTGTGGTACTTCTTCCTTAAGTTAGGAGCTTTTCCATTTTCACGTAGCAGACATTAGCATTAACAGCTTAGTCTTAGTCTAGAAGAAACACTGCAAGTCCGGCATCAAACTTTATTTCCTTACACGCCAAGAGCTGTCTCCAACAGCGGAAAGCCACGCCAATCTTACCTCTTGTCTCTATAATGTTTTTTTCTTCTGCTTAAGTTAGCTAAGCAGCTAGCCACGACCCATCTCTCCACTTTCCGATAGTGACTCACTATCTGCTCTGAAGACATACTGCTGCTCAGAGGGCGTATTATAACCTTTTGTCTTATAAGCACAAACAGGACTTGAAGTGCTTGTCCAGCATCATTCACCACCACTTGCTCCCAGCAAAAAGCCTCATTCGGTGGCAGAGAAAGCTTTTAAATAGCACCTTTTTAAAAGCTGGATCTTTGGTGTCATTGTAGATTAAAAAAAAAAAAAAAAAAAAAGATCTTTGAGTGTATCATGTAATTTGTGTGGTAATCACCAGTAAGTCTTGTACCTTCAGAGAGTTTTTTTTACAGTGAAGTGCAAATACAATAAAATAAGATGAAAAATGTTTAAGATGTGCAGCCTCCTGCTACCCTTGGAATGACTTGTACAGTGAAAGAGTTGCGAATCTGAAATAACATAACATAACATTTGCTTATTAAATGGGATGATTTGCTGCATTTCCCTGTTGACATTATTGTAAATTGAATATTTCTGGGTTGTTGGCTGAAAAAAAATGCCAGATTAATCAATATTAGAAATATTCATTAGCTGAATGTGAATGTGTGCCAACCTTTCTTCATTTTCTAATGCGCAAGGTGGATCCAGTCGGTGAAACCATCGTCAGACCGCATCTTTCATCTGCAGTGTGTCTTATGTGTCATACATTCATCACAGCTGATGTGCAGCCTTTGAGATATGATCCCCAGTGGTATTTTGCTACTGATTATAACCATTAACAAGCAGTCTGTCTGCGAATGGATGGGGTCACTACCCCCGGCATTAAAACATTCATCAGGGAATGTGATTTACTCGGTGCTCTCACCTAAGTAAGAGGACACGCTCTTTTGTATCATGGGCCTTTAAAATGGGACGTATTCCAAAGTGCATCACAATCAATGCAAATAGAAAATTTTAATCAGCTCAGCCATTGTCCTTCACCTCTATTCTGATTGATTAAACGGTTCACTTCTGCAGTAAATGCATGTCTAATTTGACAATGCAGCTTCTTTCCTGTGACGTAACCGAGTTGCGATGTGTCCAAGAAAGATTTCAACCTCTAACAGTGTTGTTCTATTTTTAGAGCAGAGAACTATTAATGAAGTAGACGTGTGTTTGACCCATGATAATGAAATTCTGAATTCCCATATTTTTTTTTTTTTTTTTTTTTTAAGAGAGATCAACTGCTAACAAGTTAAATTGATTTTTTTGCCTTTTTAATCAAGGCAGGTTAAGTGTGTGTTTGTGTGTGTTTTTATTTCCTCATAATAAGGGCCAGTGCAGGGCAGTAATCAACATCAGGCTAACCAGATTTGGGTTAACAAATTGATGTTTTGGACCTGTGACCGCAAGAGTTGATGAAGGTGGAATAATTTGCACGGTGCACGTGAGTGCTTGGGTAAGATTAAAACAGTGTGTGTCAATCTGGTTATCCATTCATTTCAATTAAATCTCCTGCAAATAGGATACACATGCATACATGACATTGCAGGGGATGATGGGAAATACAGGGAAGGTACAATGATGCATTCTCCCAGGGAGCTGAGGCTCTAACTCTATATCTCAGGCTTTTCCTGCAGGTGGCGGGGGGGGTTTGGGTGTTACGCTGTCACCTAAATTGATCAAGTCAGCTTCAAAGGAAGGTGTGGTATGGAAAGGGCACAGAAGAGGAAGTGAAAATTACAAGTTGAGCCAAAAGACAGGAGTAGACAAAAGGAGAGGAGAGGGGCAGAAATGGGTAGGTGGACCTGCAGTAATGTAGAATTTGAGGACAGAGAAATTGATAGTTGGAAGGGAGAGCAGGGAAGAGCACACACAGTCACTCTCTTAGCTCTCTCTGACCTGAGAGGCACAGGCTGTTTGATTTAGTGCCAATCAGAGTTTTTAATGTCTGTGCAGCGCATCATAATTTATTAGGATTATCATAAACTTGTGCTGAGAGACAGAGCAGGGGCACTTGTGCCTCCTCTCAGAATGAATTACTCGCTGCAAGCTGGAGCGTCAGTCAGGCCAGAAATGGCGATACCAGCTTTTCCCCACTTTGTTTTTCTCCAATCTTTCAGTGCGGCCCATCAAAGCTGGGACCCACCATAAATATTCATCCCATCATATTCCGCCCTGGACTGGGCCAAGGATATTAGATGAAGGAGAGCTAAAGGCAGGTTTGAATTACAGTCTGGCTCCGGAGGGGGCTCATGTGTCAAGAACAGCAGGGGTGGGGGACTTAAGGGAATTATTTGCTTTGGACTTATTAATAAAACAAACAGCTACAGAGCCACTTCTGGTGGTCCTTGTCTATCGAAACTATATGAAATATCTACTGTATATATCAATAACACAATACAAGCTCACCACGGAATGGCAACTTGTGTTCCTTGTTTTGGACAATGACTAGAGCTTAATTTTTCCACCTCTAAATATTCATCATTGCATGAGTGGAATTATTGCTATTAATGTGATTAATTGTTAATTAACTATTATTAATGCAACTTCACCCCACTGATCCATGCCCATATAATTCTCATATTGATTTCTGTGTGTCTCTGGTCTCTTTTGTGGCAGCTGAGCTCCCTGCCTAATTTAAACACTGGCTAAAGGGGCCACTTGTTTGTTTGGCTGTTTTTGTTGAAACTAAAATGAAGACACTGATCTCTCATCATCTGCTGAGCCCTTTCATTCCATTTTGATCTCACAGAAGAAGGAAAGAGCCATTGAGTGGATCGTGCTCAGTATATGGTGGAGCTTCAATGTAGCTGTCCAAGATTGAGAACGCTCTTAACCTACTTTAGCCTCTGCGTCATGACGGACTGGAGCTGAATTTACTTATCCATTTGTTGCCCTAATGGGTAAGTAAGTAAGTGAGTGGGAGGAGGAACAAAGGTGACAATATAATATGAGAAGGCTTTTGCCTTTTACATTGTGGGAACGTTTAAAATAAACACCTGATCATATGGAATTTATTCATGCTCACTGCGAAAACCATTTGTGTCTTTAATTGACTCATGCAAGTTTAATTTTCTTTTTAAAAAGTAAAACTCAAAATTTCTAACCCAAATACTTATTTTGAGTTTTTTCTAAACTGAAGTCTCATTTATTCTTGTCTCAAAATGCAGACCCTCATTTCTTGAGTTATTGAATTATTCAAATATCAAAAAAGTCTTTTTTTATTATTTTGCTGAGCACAATACAACCTGGTTGTACCATAGTGAGCCTTAAAAGGTAGAGGACAGGTCTGTCAACTGGAGAATATTTCACCTCATTGCAAATTTAAGCATCATTAACCAAATGTGGCTCACGGTAAATTTCCTGCACACGGTCTTTCTGAGCAAGGTTATGTCTGTCCTGTTTAGGTGTTTGTTGTAATTTACCGATTTTACAGCACAGCTTTAAACCCCATGGTGGCCCAGGTTGATAGTGAAAACACACATTCCAGTGAATGAATGGAAAATGTGTGGAACAATAGATGGGCTGGCTTTTGGGAGCTGGTTTGGGGCCTGTACTGGCATGAAGCTCAGTGGGAGTATGAGAGGGAGGCAGACTGGAAGCCTAATTAATCCAGCCTTCCTTAATTAGTCTCTCTCCCGTCCATGACGCACTTGCCAATCTTCTGATGCTCCCTTTCCCTCCGCTGCGCTCCCTGTCTCTCTGATATGCTGCCTCTTCTTTCCCTCCATCTTTATTTCTCGGTGACTTTCTCCCTTTCTCTCCCTCTCTGTCTAGTCTGCCATCTTTTCCAGGCTTGACCGAATGGTGACAATATGTTCCGAGGTGATAAACAAGCACATGCTGCTTCAGAGGGCAGCTTAGGCAAAGCTATGCTCGTCTGTGCGGTTGCCTGTGTTGCCACTAGAGGACCAGACAAAAGCCCAGCTGTAGGCGGCAGAGATTGCCTGCACCGCATTGTCATTAGAGATATACGGTGTGTCTCACAATGCAGGTGGTCACTGTGCGGCTGGATGGCAAGACGCCCCGAGCGCTGCCCCTCCTGTGTGCAGATCATGGCAGAAATCTGCAAACACTGGCACCGGAAAACAGCGGATGCATCCCTGCAGCATGACGGGATAACAGGCCATGGCAGTAGCTGTAAGCGGGGCCAAGCCTGTTATGCTCAAAGATGCTGACTTTAATGACGCTGTGCAACACTGAGGCCCAGCCCACTCACTCTGTGCCCAGAATAATGAGGCAGTTATTCCACCAGTGGCCATGGCTATTCAAAACGACTGCACTGTGAATACTGATCAAGACTAACTGTTGACATTCTTATGCACCATGCTGGCTTTATAATGAGCCGCATGATTAACTCATCAGGGTTTGCTTGTCTTTCTTATGGGAAAGGTAATATACTCCACTTCAGATGGTGAGATTAATATTGTCGCGAAGCAGAATGTAACCAGTTTGTTACTGGTTGAAAATATTTGAAATGAACGGGCCTTAAATTATTTACTTGCATTTATTTGCATTAAATACAACTAACAAGTAATGGTATCATGAACTTTTGAAAAATTATCACCAATTCTGCAGCTCTGTGGAGACTTTCAGCCTCTTTTTGGTCATTGTTTTGGTTTCACAGCAGATTTATCGTTTTGTAAGGTCAGAGCCAAAGTTAGCAACAAGCCAGTGAGGAAAGTGTAGCTATCCGCTGTAGCTACAGCTAGCAGATACAGATTTACCATACAGGCGTGGGAGTGGTATCTCATCTAACCCTCGGCAAGTAAGTGAATGATCTTATCGCCCAACATGTCAAAATACGCCTTCATACAATGCACATTAATATACCACCACAGGCTGCTGACAGTTTTACCTTTTTTTTTTTAATTTTTTATAAAAGTTATCACTGAAAACAAAACTGGAAGTTCAATAACAAGCTGAATTACGAAAGACGCTAATCTCAAATGCTGCATATTAGAGAAGAATTAATGGATGGCTTTAATAGTGCACATGTATCTTATGAGTCAGGTCTTACTCCACCCGCAATCCATCAGGTTTATAAAATGGCTGATAAAAAAAAATATGACAGAATAGAATAGGCAATAATTACCTGAAAAAGATCTGCCTTACTGCCATTCAACCGTAATGTGATAAATATCTTAAGGGGTGATTTTTCATCTTTCGCTATTTTTTTTTTTTTGCCTGTAAAGATGGACTATTTGTGTATCAAGGTCATCTTGTATCCCCGCTGCATTTCCACAGAACACTTGCCAGTTTTTTCTTTCTCTCTCACTCTCCATCTCTTTCATCGTCACCCTTTTTACATTTCTGACCTCTTATTTCCGTCGGGGGAGGAAACAGTCTAAAATAGGGACCAGGAGAGGGTTGAGGTGTCTTTTACATTCCAGAAGGTAAAAATCCCCTTTTCTCCATGCACCCCCCACTGTAATAATGCCTCAAATGTCAAACCTTATTCGTGATTGCCTTCATCATATTATATGAGGCTTTGGTGGCATTTCGCCTTGAACTTGGTTCCAGATGAGATAAAAATCTTTCAGGTTATTTCAGATGGCATGGTATTTCCTCAGGTTTCGGGTGGAAATTTAAAGGTTTATGATTGAGAAGTGAACATTTTCAGCAGTTTACTTTGTGTAAGTTGGATCATATCACACAGCTCAGCTCCAGGAAACCCATGGATCGAGTGCTTCCTCTGAGCGAGAACGCCGCCAAGACACAAGCGAGTTCTGTTAACTTCCTGTGTAACGCCTCGGCGAGCGCATCTCTAACTCCTTACCCATGCCTGTAATCCCAGGTTACTCTAAGGCTGTGTGGGTCTGAGATCAGGGAGCTTTCAAGGTTCTGCACTCAAACTGGTGTATATAGTGACTCACCACTACACTGCAGTCTGCACACTTACCCATCACAGTCCCTGAGCACCGAGCATAAATCTGTTTAGTCTGCTCCAGTTTACTGTTTCTTTCTCCCACATTTCTTGTTTCTTTGACGCTGTGATTCACTGGCTTTGAATCTCCTCTTTCAGAATATCTGAATATTTTTTTGGTGCAAGAAAAAAAAAAATTAGAAAAATAAAAACTCACCCTCTTCAGTATGGCCCATTTCCTTAGTGTGGGTTTTTGGTTCTATCTGTGTCTTTATTTCTATAGCTCTCACTTTCCCAGGGCCTCCTCGGCATCATTTGCATGGCCTACTTTCTGTATGTGGTTTGGTTAATACCCACAAGCAGACACTTGAGCAGTAAACACTTTCCTTGCCGTGACTAGCAGTGGGCTTTCCTGAATGAACTGATCCACTTAAGGCTTGATCTGTATAATGCCTGTTACACCATTCAGGGCCATACTCCCCTTCAGGATCTTGACCAAGCAATCACACACCTCTGTGGGGTCAAAAGAATTCACTTCCTTCTAAAAGAGAGACACTTAATACAATAATTATATCAACTCGGTTCTTCTTAGCAGTGATATATAATCTGTACTCTATAATTACCACACTCCTACTCCTATATCACTGCTGCTGCTGCTAATTTTAATGCTTCACCCATGCTGCCAGAGCGAAGTCAAAGTACTGAGTTACCCTATCAGAGAATAATGAAAATCCGCCGAATTGTTTCAGAGAGGTAGGGAGTGAACCGTGTAAGCACTTCATGACTGACACAGCAAAGATTTATCAACATACTCCACAGGGAAAAGGGAAAGAAAATGCCTCCAAGGCATCTGCTGCTAATTAAAGTTATTGATCCCACCTGACACTTTCTGAGCAAGCGAGCGTGCGTTATTCGGAGTTTCGTCCGTGTTCCCGAACGTCTCGGAACAGTCACTACTGTAAGGCGTGATGCGATTATTTCCACCTGTCACAGTCCCTTTTCAAATTCGGTTTCAGATGCGCAACAGCTGAATCCAGTTGAGAACAGACAGCTGTGCCTCTTTCACTTGAGAGGAATCGGTGTCCCTGCTCGTGAATCCATGATTTGTTTTCCTCTGTGCTTATTATGAAGTTAAAATTCCTCAAAACATATTGAAAATGTTTGACGTCGAGATGATTTGCAATTTTACCGTGTTACACTTATAAACTATCCCTTCTTTATGAGTTTGTTGGAGTGTTCCTTCATTTTCTACTCTTATATAAACATGGACATACTCAACAGACAAATGCACATATACTGTACAAATAAAAGAGAATATATACAGTATAAAATATCAGCATGAAACCCACTCATCTGGTCTTCATCTGTCAACCCGAGTGCTTTTTTCCATATACCTTTGGGGCATTTCAATGTTTCTCCTTAAAATAAAAATAGATCAATAAGGAAAAGTGTCAAATGACGAGCAGCATTCGAGCATTAGCATGCATCTGTTCAGTATTTCGGGAGGGGCGGAGCGGAAGGGAATGAGGGAGGAGATCAGAAAGCTAATCTCCCACTGCATTTGCAAGGCTTTCTGGGACACCAGAACCCCAGGAGGAAGCCGTGCGCGCGTTATAAACAACTTCCTGGAGTTTGCGTTGGACTTTCTTTGAGAGAGCAGGAGGCAGACGCGGAGGTTCGTCTTCGTAAGGTGGGAGCAGCGAGTAAAAGATAGAGGAAAAGGTGTTGGGGGGTGGGGGTGGTGGTTCATATATAATGGCTGACTGGTAGAGAATGAAAATAGGCTGTTTTTCATTTCACCTGTCGTCGTAAAAGAAGCGCCTGTCACAATGAGGGCAATGTCACCAGGACAGACAATGTTTCCATGACAACTGGGAATCCCCCCACCCCCCCACCCACCCGCTTCTCCCTGATTTGTGTTGAGCTGTTGCATGGGTTAAGGTCTTTAAGCAGGGATGTGTTACTCCTCCACAGAACATAAAGAGAAGTGGAGCATCTTTCTTTCCTGTGCACCCTGTGAGAGATGTTGCATCTCTGTCTTTCTTCATTGTCCCTTCGCTCTTCAGATCTTTTTCTCCATGCTGCCGTTTAATTCGGCCCAAATCAAGCTGTGCCTTTTGATCATTACTCCGCTTGTTCTGCATCAAACACTGGCAGTGGGAGTTAATTTACAGTCTGTCGTGCCACTAATGTCTTACATCTGTGTTTAACATCTTGGCCAAAGACAAAACGATCAAGTTGTCATTCTTACATGACCAGACAGAGTTGTTTTTTTTTTTTTTTTTTTTTTTTTCCCAAGCGTGTTTTGATAAGAGCTGGGAAAAGAGGCGCTGGAGAATCCACTTTGTCCAACAGAACAAAGAGTGCACAAGGTTAAGATCCCAAGGCAGTCTATAAAGATAACAACAACCCATCGGGTTTGGGATGTTTCTTGCGCTATCCACGAAATCCCCGGGATGAAATGTATCAGCGCTGTGATCCAGGATAAGGCGCCGCTGCATACTGACACACAGCAGTGATTCAGTTCATCCGAGTGGTTTAATAAGTGTTGCAGAAAAAAGGGAACACCCTAAACCTCTGGCTCACAGTTATTATTGCCGCGAGTACGTGTGTGAAGGGCTGCTTCACCCAAATCACACAAAAAATATGTTGCCTCTTACCTTGTTTTGTGATATCTATCAGTGCTGATAGTCTTACCTGTGCCTGAGATATCTGTCTTGGAGATTTATGCTGCCACCCAGATGCAGTGAAGGTGAGTCGGATTTTTGTCCCAGCGTGTCCCAGTAAAAACTCATCGGAATGATTTTTAGACTATCCAAAGCAGCCTGGATATTGTTTATGGAAAGGCATTTTTAATGTAATTTTAAGTGCTGTAAAAAGAAATCATAGTCTATTTATACTCCATTGAGTTAGAGTCAGATATCTTAAGACCTCAGCAGATAAAAATAAGAACTTATCTGCAGGCCTGTGCACCACTACAGTCAAGAGTGGAAGAGAAAAGATAAAAATTTTGTTTTATCTTTTGTAATTTGGGCGAATCAACGCTTTCCTAATAAGTGGAAGCCAGTGGCATTGATTCAAATGAGATCGAACATAAAAGGCCATATAAAGAATTTTTTTTTTTTTTTGCAGTTTGTATTGCTGAGGCATTGTTGGCTTTGTGCACAATCAGACCTGATGTGGACAGAAGAAATGAGTTCTAGCAGAATCAGAGGCTACTTTTCCATTGTCACGCAGTTGGAAAATCATGAGGCCAATCTGTTCCATGCAGGGAGAGACAGTCCCCTGTAGGCTTGCTGATTTTAAGGCAGGACGTTTACGTTATGTTCCACCATCTCTCATTTTGAGAGCAGCAGGTGGGCTTTTTTCTGGAGCACAGATTCTAGCTCCCTCATCCCCTCCTGGCATAGAGTCACTCCCGAAGGTAGTGACAGAGCTGCAGTTGCATGCGCTGTTTTCGAGATGTATTTACTTTGGGCAGCGGTCATAATCGAGGTCCATTTCACCTTCAGTGAAGCAGATTATTATGTGGTATATCAATATATTGTGTTTCAATCATTTCTTGGATAGTACATATATATTTATTTTCGATAGTAAATAACTTTTCTAAATGTCAGTGAGGCAATCAAATCATGGTGAATTTAATGGTATGAAACCACTGATGAATGACATCTCATGCCTCCTCAGAGACGTTTGAGTTTGCAGTCGTTGCAGAAAACAAGATGGAGAAGTGAGGCTAAGCACTTATATGCTACATATTGATTCCCATCTGAGCCAAATGCTATTAATCATCTGTGATCCAAATCTTGACCACAGAGCTTCATTGACATTCGGACAACTTTACAATTATGCAAATCTCATTCTTCTTCGAAGTGTCTCTAAACTTTAGTACCGCAAATTAGATTTGTTCATATCAAGGCATGAACTGTGAAAACATTGCAGATCATTTGTTGGCAAGTTAAGGGCAGAAATCTCTGATATTCACTGCCAAGAAACTTTAGATATTAGTTTTACTACAGCAATCAAGTCCAGGCTCAAAGTAGACAAAAACATTAGTCATTCCCAAAATCAATCAGTTAATTTTCTCTTTTTTCCATCTCTTTCCACTTTCTTGATCAGTTTCTCTTTTAATCAATGCATGCATGGATTTCTGTTTGAAAGAATGTCACTTCATTGATCATATATATAGGTTCCAGACATCTATAGATATCTCTTTATCTTACTAACATTATTACGTGCACTGATTTTTAACTCAAATTATGCAAATTGTATTGAGTACATGTGCACTTAACACCAATCTAGGGATTTGTGTCCCTTAATATGAACTCATGCAGCGTATGCTGAGTCAATCACCTATTCCAGTGGTTCTCAAATTTCTTTCACATCAAGGACCCGTAAGATGTTTTATCACAGAGAGTGTTTGAAATCCACGACCAAAGTAGTCATTCGATTTTGTCATTTTGTTACTTATGGGTGAAATTATAGTGAAATTAAATTAGTTCCCTTTTTTGCTAAAGTCCCCAGGAACATCATCAAGGATGCCTGCGGGTCCCCAGACCCCACTTGACAACCACTGACCTATGCTATCTATGTGCTGTCCTCTAAATAGAAAGCAGTGAAATAAAATGAATACCTTAGAAATAAAGTAAATGAGGCAAATAAATCACCTTTTTACATCACCTTTAAGTTGCAGGTAAAATTTAAACTAATGTCAATATCGTAAATGTACTTTTAGGGCATTGACTCAATCACCCAAATTAACTCTCCATCTATATCTTATATCTATATATCTTAAATGTAAAAGAAGGTTTGAAAGATCAGCAAAGTAGCTGCATACTGCATGCGCGTTGAAAATGCGCTTCATACTTCATGTGCATATTGTCAAAATCAATAATTGCAACTATACATGGTTGGTACAGAGAAATCCAACAGCTGAACTGACAGTAAGTACTGTAATTTCAGGCACTTGGTTGTCATGAGAAATGCACACACGCTGGGTATATCACCTCTCTGATTTGTCCACGGCGAGCCACGCTCAACTCAATCAGTCTTGAGCTGAGCTGTCAGATTGAGGGGTCGGAGTTCAAGCAAAACTCTTCATGACTCCCAGCAGAGACAACATTAGGCTGTGGTCCCTCAGTTCAGCATGATGCAAATACACTGGAAGTGTGCATTGATTTTCCCATCATGTCAGGACCATTCAGCAACGCCAAATCCTTTTCCAGTCTCTCCCAATTAGCTTTCGGCCTGGGGAACGCTGTCGATCCCCATCTGCCCATCTGCCTGTCAGTGGCTTCATTCCACTGAAGGAGAGAGAGAGAGAGAGACAGGGAAGAGGAAGTAGGGAAGGAAATGAGATAGAGAGCAAGCAAGAAATGGATAATTCTGTGTTTGGCGGCTACGGGCAAGAAGGCTTGGCAGATCTGTCCTCAGCCAAAGCCAGTAGGGGTGGTTTGGAAGCGGATGGACTCCCTGAGAGAGATACTGTTGTTTGGATGATAGAGTGAGGCACAATGCCCACTCACTCTTTCCACAGCCATTTCTCAATGAAAACACAGGACTTGCTCTCTGTACAGCCTCTGCCAGGGAGCGATGCAGATTTCTTATCACTTTCTGAGTTTTATATGTCTCCATTTATTCCTATCTTCTTATCTCCCCTTGGGGTGGAGATATCACTTCCCTGCCCTGAAGGTGAGAGAAAAAGGGTCCAGATAATGGCCTGTCAAAGAGAACTTGAGCTGAGTCTTTCACTCTCCCAAAAGGCCTTAGTGCTTAAGGTTGGCAGAGCCAGGTGGACGTTGTGTATGACTGCTGCCTCATCATTCTCCTATGGTTTCTTCTACTCCACCCCCTCAGCCGTGAAACAGAAGATAGGTCCCCTCTGAACCAGAATGAGTGACAGGATATATCCTCAACAGTCACCCTGCCTGCAACGTCTGCCCGTATCCTCAACTGCCAAAAATTGGCCATATGCCACAATTGTCACTTTGGGAGCCGGAATGAGAAATCTGTGCAAAGTAAATGAGATAAAAGAATTGTCCTGTCTGTCAAATTTAATTTGACATCCAGTTTTCTCCTCACGGGGTTCTTTTGCCTTGTCCCACCTCCCACAGCTGAACAGTGTGTAATTGCATTTGTATGGAATAGCTGTTATATTCCATTGGCCATGAGTGGTTTCATCCTTTGGAATTGGCTCCTTGCTCATGACAATGCTTTGTCCACGTACATAAAAATCGGAGCCCATGCTGTTGTGGCAGCTTTGTTGTCCTCAGTCTCCTCACTCATTGGTATTCGTCTTCACTCTTCGTCCTGATGGGTGGTGTAATTACAGAAGCCACAGGGAGGCGGCTGGATTTTAGATTTTTTAGTTTGTGGAAAACCTGCTGGGAGCCGCCCACTAGTGGGGAGGAAGAGAAATACACGCCGCCCTTCTGTAACCTCATCGACCGGTGTGCCAAAACTGATTAAACCCCAACTTTGATGAAAAAAAAAATGCATGTACACGCACTGATATTGAGACGTGATTGGAGGCTACCTTCCATGTGCACAACACACACTGAAAAACACTCATATAAATGCACGCTCACACAGCAGGCCATGTAGACATTGTGGAAATGTAGCTGTCCGCCCCTGCACACAAACAGATAAAGTCGCCATTGGCCCGTGCCGCAGGCCGATGAATTTCCCCCACATCCCTTTATGGGTTGTACTTTTTTATTTTGCTTCTGGGGTTTTATCTGGGGGCAGCAGTAGCTGAATCCACATATCCTGGCCCTGGCACAGTCGGGACTTCGCCTACAGTGCATTAGTTCTCACATGAGGAATGAGTTTTTTGATGAAACGGCCCACCATTCTCAGGCCTGATGGAACACCACTATGGGTTTACCCACAGTGATCTAATCCACAGCAGGGCCCAGACACTGGCTGATATACTAGTGAGAGGGCAGAGAGACAGAGAGAGATTGAAGGAGCTGAGTAGAAGAGATGTGGAGTAAGAGCGGGGGATTGAACCAGAATGAAAAGGATATACTCTGTGAGGAGAAACAGCGTGAGAGGATCCTCCATTAGAGAGTCTGTATTTGGCATGTGGACGTGTGTGTGTGTGTGTGTGTGTGTGTATGTGCGTATGCGTTGATCTCACCCATCTCTCTGGCAGATAAACAACGCCTTGCATGACTGCAGGCACACTGGTGGGTCAGTGTGGTGTGTTTGAGGGGGTAGAATGAGAGAATAAACATCAATAACAACAGCCACAGTAAGAAACAACAACAAGCAGCGGCGGCGGCGGCGGCGGCAGCAGAGGTAGTGTTGCAGAGTAACCCACAGCGGTAGCCCTGGAGGAGCAGAGGCTGCATTCAGAAGCGTGGGTATGACTCATTGCAGGGCTATAATGACCACAGATGGCCATTAGCGAGGTGTGAGGTGAACAGCATAGGCCCCGGGCCCCTAGCGCCACAGAGGTGTACACTGCTCGGCTATGACAGGCTTAGACTTGATGTGCATCTAACGAGCCCCCTGGTAAATTGTGTTTGCGTCCAGAGCGTCTCCCCTCCTCACCTGCCGGAGAAAATTCTAACAACACGGTCGCTGCAGGCAGATTCTACATCGCTGGTATCATTTACCAACCTGAAATGGCTAGACCACATTTCTAAACTGATCCTCTGGCTTCTAACCAATCACAAATTAAATTTGTCACTGTACTCACCCCTCTCAGTCAAAGTCTGAGTTTTGAGTGGGATAAGCACTTTTCTCCAGGGCACACAGTAATCCTTCACTCCCAAATTCCTATTAAACTCACGTACTTTTAGGCATTTTTTTTTATTCAATTTGAATTAAATTTTTGTATGTGTTTTCATCACCATGCCAAAATGTTAACTGTGGAGTAGGGTTTCATATTCAGAAGTTGACTGTAAACTGCAAACTAAAAATTGATACATTTCCAATATTAAAAGAGTAAATAGGAATGTTTAACAATACAAGACAACTTTCTGAAGTGCATAGAAAATCAACAATTATATGGTTGGTTGCAGCAGAAATATACAAAATCTATTTTTGGGGAACTTTTAGAACAACAAAACAACTTTGCATATATTATAATGAACCTTCCTTTCAAGCCTCACTCTCTTTGCATCCTTCCCTCCTCCCTTATATCATCTGCTGTGCAAGAAGAGTCTCAGCTTGCCACTCAGCTCACTCACGATCTCAGAGGCGCTCTTATTCCCCGGGTGTATTCTGTGTAACAGTATGGCAGGTGCTAAGCCCCTCTCCAGGGGAGAGGGTGCTCAGATGCTTCAAGGAGTTTGGGCTGAGTTTGCCGCTCCCTCCTATCGTCTGCGGTCCCTCCCTCCCTCCCGCCTCTCTCCGATTCCCCCCCTCTCCTCATCCTCCTCTGTCTCCCATCTTTCTCTCTAAGCTTGTTTAGATTCTCCGCCACATTCTGTCGTGGCTAAGCTGAATAAATCCCTGCATATTTTCCCAAAAATTGCCTGATGGAAGTTGGG
>CM076666.1:6412740-6434851 GCA_038496675.1 Rachycentron canadum
GGGGGGGGGCTGCAGAATGGCAGAGGCTGGTAGAGGCGAGGAGCCAACAGACCAGACGTGGCAATTCAACATCTCCAATCATTTACACTGCCTTGATCCACAGCGGGGGTATTATGGGATTCTTTGGGATTCTTTTTTTCCTCATTGACTCTCCCTATGATTGACAGCTATCTACATTGATTGACAGTTAGGGAACTACCAGCGTGCTGAGAGGAGGGGGACACCAAGCTAATTGACTGTCTTCCAGCTGGTTGATAGCTGGCTTCGGAAGAAACGGCAGGCCCGCCGCCATTTTCCTCCCCAGATAGCCTGGAAATGATGATTCCTGCTGGAATATTTTGGCAGAGACGCATGGACCCGGCTCGTCGAACCTCACTTTGTCTTTTCCATGAACATGTGGGTGTGGATGTTGTGAGTCACCACCACTACCACCCTGGATGTGGGGAGTTTTCTTTGCCATTATAAAAACTCCACGCTCCAAAGGCAGAAATTAGAATTAGATGAAGCTGAGGGGCTCTACTAAATAAAGAATTTCGGTGGTTGAATTATTGAACAAATAGAGATGTATACCTGCAGCAAAACAGCAGGGCCTGATGGTCTTTTTGAACACAGCAGCAGAATCAGTCATGTATTAAATTATGTGTTCCAATTATTTGCTCCAGTCTACGACGTTGGACTGGGGGATTTTTTTTTTTTTTTTTTTTCCACCAACAATCGCATCATTAGTTAATAATGGATATTCCACACAGAAAACATGCATGCACTGTAAGTGAAGACACAGTTCTTGGAGAACGCAACAAGACAGAAGAGACAGTTCCTGCAGAATCTGCTGTAGTTGGCCACATCGCTGCAAGCCAAAAAGGAAAAATGGGCATCGCGATGCATGATTTATTGCACATGATATAAATTTATCATTTAAACCCTCGCTTTGCCCATGCAATCACAAATGATTAAGAGAGCCACATGGAGACTGAATAACTTTATTTATTATTGCAATCCAGTTTTCTCTTTTGACTGGAATTGACTAGCAGCTGTGTGTGAACAGCATCACGGTAAGATTTGAAGACATAAACTATTCCTCTCCTTTATCCTCTTTATGCTGAACTCTAAACCCAACTTTCTGAGCCAAAGGATAAAAGCAACAGCACAGTTTCAATATCTTCTAAATATCCTCTTGAACAATGCTGATAAACAATATCTGATCCAAAGCTAATATCCATTTTAATTTGCAGCAGATACACAATGTCTACGCTGAGGTCACCCTATTGATTTAATGTAAGCCGCCTCAATGGGAAAAATGGCATTTATTGAACCCATGCACAGAGGGTTGCATTTGAAATAGATTTTGTAAGAAGACACAGTTATTGCAATGTTTGTGTACAACCCTACTATGGTATCTTCAAGACAAACTAATTCATTTGATCTAACTATGGCAGCAGAGGACCAATCGTTAAGGTTAAGGCTTGATGAACCGTGGAAGCGTCCGAGTCAACTCTCTAGCTAGCCACTTGTCATTGTAACTATCAAGTTGAGAGGCAGGAGGACCGCTGCTAATGTGCCGGGAACGCTTCTTTGCAAAAAGGGAAAGTGGCCAGCATGGAATTTGGATGGGCCATCCAATTTTCTGCTTCGGTAAATGCCTGTGGGTGTCAGCCGTTACGTATGGAGGGCCATGCTTTGGCAATAACACACATCACACAAACACCTCAGACTAAAATCAGCAAAGAAAAAACCCAAATAACAGATAGATAGATAGATAGATAGATAGATAGATAGATAGATAGATAGATAGATAGATAGATAATAGTCTGACTTATAGTTTGAAGGCTGTGGGCTTGTAAAAAGAGGGTGGTGCGTGCTGTGTTGCTCCACAGCTCTGGCTCAGGCCTTGGCATTGACAAGCTGTCCACATCTCACTGTAATTTAGAGACCTTACCCCAGAGAGCTGCTCTGAGTTATAACATTTCTCTCAACCCACTCGTCCTCCATTCTTGCTCCTTCCTCCACCCATCTTCCACTGCCTCTGATTTTGTTTGTCCCCTCGAGAAACCATTTTTAGTTTCCCCAGACTTAGTCGTCACTCTTACTGATAATAATGACATTGTTCTCAACAGGTTAATAAAAGGACGTCCATCTGCACAGGAAGATCATATATGTTGTATACATTGTTCATGTCACTGTATGATATATATATCTCTATATATATCTATATATATCTATATCTATAGATATAGATATAGATATATATATATCTATATCTATATATATAGATATAGATATATATACACACACACATTTTTGGTGTCTTACTGCTTGCTCCCGGTGCTCAACAATTAACTAGTGATGTCAAGAAGTAAAAAAAAAAAAAAAAAAAAAAACAACTTGCAACTTTGTATCAGTAGCTTCTTACCATGCCAATTACGTAACTTAGTCTTGGTATCCCACAAAAGTCACCGTGACCTCTGCTGTTTCTGTCATTGGCCGTGATCTGGGATCCTTTGGCCCCATTGACATCAATTTGCTGCCACACTCTGAAATGAGGTTCAATTAACGCTCGCTCTAACCCTAACTGCATCAATCAACACCAAAAAAATATCTTTCTGCGATTGAGGGAAAAAGAATAATTCTGTTTTATTTTCGACTTCAAAAAGCGCCTTTCTGTTGCAGATCTAATGAAATATTGATTGATTATATTATATTAATTAGATTATATCCCACAGACGGTACTGTTGCTAATTTTGACGAGAGGATTGAACAGTTCCCTGTCGCCGGACTGCGGAGTAACGGCAAAAGGTTTTTCCACATTTTTCCACAGTTCCTTCACAACTGAATCCCTCCTCAGCGTGGCGAACTGTCCTCATAAAAGCATATGTAGCCAATCAGTCCGAGTCCTTGATCAGGTGTCTCACGGGACGGGTGAGAAGTTAGTTTCTTTACACATGACTGAGAAACAATTACAGTAAATGAAAATGGACATCCCTCTGGATGCTCAAAAGACAGTTTATCAAAACACTAATTTTGTACCAGCAAATTACAATGTAAATTTGTCCCGGCTTACAAAACAGATGTCTGTGATCAGCTTAACAAGAAACAAATGCTATAGTATTCAAAGTGGGCAAGGTAGGAACTCCAGAGAGAGTCCATGTGCCTCTTCACTGTTGACATTTCCATCTGACTGTGAGAAATTAAGGCCGTCCACTTTAGATGCTAATTTAACGGCTTAGCACATGATTTCCCTTTCTCAGTAAAGCTTTACTCCCGCCATAAAGCTGTCGCGCTGGCTTCACATCCTGCTTCCTTACAAGCACGAGGTACAGGGGTACACAGCAGTCCTCTTCCCCCACCAACAGGAACAACAACCTTCATTATGTTTAGTTTTAATCACTTAATCCATGCTTTAATACAGAAGTAAACAAATAAAAGCACATCTAAGTAAATGAACAGTTGGAGTCATTCTGTAATAGCTCGTAAATCTTTCAGAGGTCGTAATGAGCTCCTTTCTCCTCTGGGCTCAGCAGCAAGAAATCAGCACTTCACACACGAGTGAGAGGCAGCGTGCGAGCAGACTCCCATTCTAAATGTGTAGCATTGAGAGACTTGGGGGAAGATTGGATTGTTTGTTTGGGGAAGTTGCCTTAATCCGTATGAGCATCCATACACTCAGGCTTGATGCACAATGAACATCTTGCAAAAACGGTAGTGGTAAATATATTTTTTATGTTGCCGAGCAGTTGAGATGTTACGCATTTTATTTACTCAACTGTCTCATTTATGAGAAATGCAATGTCATGTGGTTTTCACTGGGTTCCCTCAGCCTTTTATGCATGGGGATCACATGTCTAAAGCAGTGAGGTATCATGATTGGGTGCTTTAAAGTGCATGTGGAAATCAGTTTGTACATCAAATACCTAACAATAAAATGAGATGACCACACTTTTTTTCCCCCCTGTATCTAGGCAACAAGAATACCACATTACATTTTCCATCCTCTCTTTCCTTCTGTCTCTGATTCGTTTTCTCTTTCGCTGCAGGGAACACCTCATCTTACTTTTAAAATTAAAGGCTTGCGTAGATTTTGTTTTTTCTTCCTCTGGAAATTTGTACTGATCCATTCCCTTAAAGCACACAACGATGTGCCAGTGGATTCCTGGTGCATCATCCACTGAGCTGTGATTGTGTTTTATGGCTCTCCTTGAGGAGTGATGAAATGTTTACCAGTGGGTGAGGAGCAAACAGGGCAAGAGAGGGAGGTGGGGTGGTGGTGGTGGTGGTGGTGGGGGGGGGTGTGGGAGGACTGGCTCAGTTCTTCTACAGGAAGGATGGGGAGGGAGGAGAAAGAGGATGAGATATAGGTGGAGCTTGATGTCATCTCGGCATAACCCCCACTGAGATAAATGATGGGTGCAAAGTTAGTCTGAGCAGTGTGTTTTTCTTTATGTGTGTGTGTGTCACATCTAAGTTTCTATAGTCGGCCTCTTTCTGTATCATTGGACCGTTCTGCCATGTCTGAGCATCAGACTTACATAACCTTCATTTACCCGGTGATGTCTGGCATCCGGTGCTGATGCTTTGAAATCAAGTTGCCAGAGAAACAGGGCTGGATTTTAACAGCTGGAAAGAAAAAAATAAACAAAAAAAACAAAAAAAATGACAGCTTCGAGGAATAATTGTTTTTAAAGGCACAAGGGGCCGTTAATTGTTCCTTGTATTATAATTAATTTCTCAGTAGCCCATTATAAGTAGTTATCAGTTATTTGCAATTAATTTCTTCACTGGGATGTAACACGTCAGCCTTGAATACACATGTGATAAAATAATTCCATGTGATTTATACTCCTACGCTTTCAACTTCGGAAGATGTAATTTATTTCTTATAATTAGCAAGCGATGATAGGAGACATGCCTCATGCAGTAAATCTTTTTTTTTTTCATGGCATTTCTCAATTATAATTCCATTATCAAGATTTTTTTTATTGATATCTTTTTTTTGTTTGTTTGATTTATTTATTTATTTATTGATATTTAGAAAATTATTTCCCCTTGTTGGATTAACTAACAAGGTGCATTTTGTGTTTTTGTGCAGTAGAAGCTTTTAATAGCTTAATTTGATGCATTAGTGGAGTTGGTATGTTGTGAGATTAAAGAGTCCATTTGTCTTTTTTTTTTTTTTTCTCACTACTGCAATCCTCTGGTGTACATATCGGAGTGTAAAGCAATAGTATGAAACAGCCCAGGCACCTACAGGGCTATTTAGGTATGGGTAAATACAGGTAGTCTCCAACAAGTGCAAAAAATACATCACATCTTTGTTACTATTTTTTTTTTTTTTTTCATAAATTATAACGTCAGGTTCCATTTTATTGTTGGACTATCTTTCGTAGTAATGGGGAGCACAAAGGAGGAAGTCAGGCACATGGGTCAACAAACTCCATGTTAGGAGGCTGACGAGGGACTTTCACACAGGATCAGCAATAATAATAATCAATATTTTTTTTCTTTCATCCATGACTGGTACACAGCCTTAACCAACCTTTTTCATTGAAACCATGATGACAAAGGTCCTCTCTCTTAAACCCAAACCACAATCTTTTACCAAAGTATCAATCATTATCATCACACACCTGCCACTGGTAGTGTCAGGCCAGTCGTAGTTTCTTAACCACCTCATGTCTAACTTTATGTGTCTGGTGTTGTGGAGGTAGCATGCTCAAAATAGCGATGAACCAATTGGTAGATGTGCCTTAAAACCAAAACAATGAGCTAAAACGGCCCATAGATGTGAAGAGTTAGTGACGACACTGTGAGCAAACCCCCCCTACATTATACACGCCCAATTTATCTCAATGAGAACGCACGGCGAAGATTTACTTTACCCATACTTGTTTTTTCTTCTCTAAAAGTAAAGCAGGAAAGCAGCACAGAAAGCTGGCTACAGTGGGAGATGAGACACTGTCTCTAGCTGATAGTTCCACATGATGAATGTGGCTCACAGGTGATGGTCCATGCTGACACCCCCAATGACAAAGCCATGCTTTATAGTGGCCGACAGACTACTACCTGCAGCCCGGCCTCTCCGCGGATGAGGCTTGATATCCTCTGCAGTGTAAAAATCACTTGTGGCCACATGCCAGCGCTTCCGTGCAGTGATGCTATTGACAAGTACCATGTAGAGGCAAAGTGGAGTGGTTTCTAAAAATGTCTTATACCCAGCCAGAGCCATTCCATGGTTTGATTCCATCAGTGTTGGAGGAGTAGTGCGCCTGGTGGGCAGACTTGCAGGGAGGAGTTACTAGGCCAGTTGTTAATTATAACTATGCTGCACTGCACAAGTGCACATTTGGGCACCTTTGTGCTTGAAGCATGTGCGTTTTCGTCCCTGCAAAGGTGAGGGTAGGGTGTGTGTGTTTGTTATATGTAGACATATTTTCTGCATGCTGTGCACCCCATGCCTGTGCGTAAACATTATCGTGGTACACATTGAGAATGACGTTTCAGCAGGTTTAGCGTAAGCGTTAGCACCAGAATGTATGGTAGTGTGTGCAAAGTGATTCAGACAGCAGAAACAGAAAGTCTCAGAAAATTAAAATACACTAAAATCGAAAACATTTTGTGCACGGGAAATTCAAAGAGCAGATTCTTGTTCCATCTTGCCTTTTGCAGATTTATTCTATGACCTTATTTTCCCTCTGAAAACATGCTTTCAAGAAGCGAAACCTTCAGGGGAGAAAACAAAACGTCAACACCTTGTTGTCTCTTTTTCTGTTGTTTGACTCTTTTTTTTTTCTTTGTTTTGTGTGAACCATGCTCACTGGCAAACTGAGACTTAGAGGGCATAAGAAGAACTGAGTAAGGAAGATAAGCTAAGACTCCCCTTTAAGTACCTCTCCACCTATTAAGATGGAGATTATAGCTTCAAAGCTAATTGTTTTTTTTTTTTTCTTTCTTTCTTTCTTAGTCTTTTCCTGGAGAATGTGCAGGAAATCAAGAAGTATGACCCTTTCTTTTCAATTTCCCTTCCTAATAAATTCCCCCGCTTTTATCCCTTGTCCTAATATAACGGCAAATTAAAATTCATTGAATTTCAACATGTTCATTAGGCTCTGAAGGTGAGCTCTCTGTGAGAGGATGTGGTGCTGCAGAGGTACTTGCCTTCCTCTTTGTAAGTGAATGACAAATAGGCTAGAGATAGAGTGTCAGAAGTGAATGCAAAACAAGTGTGAAGGGGCTGGTGACAGGTTTTCCATTTGCTCAAGGATTTTCACTTGATGCACAGCATTCTGTGTGAGTAACATTGTTCATGTTGTATAGGCTTATGAGCTTGTGCTGCAGACACACAATCGACAAGCAGTCAATGACGTGCAGATGCATTTACTTTGCACTAGCCACACGCACATAGACATATCATGTCATCCAAGGGCAGATACTTGCTTATTTAACATGAGTACCAACAGTTCACGACATAATGATGAAAAATGGTGCTGGCAGCAGTAGGGAATTCATGTACAGAGCAAACAAAAGTGTCAGTGACCCTGACTTCCTCACAGACACAGCCAGCCAACAAATAGTCACAAGGTCCATGGGGAAAACTAAATAGCAGACTGTGAAAATCTTTTTTCTGCAAGAAAAGATCATGAAATCATTAAATAATGCGGGTACAGCATTGTTAGCAGTTTGAGTCTCTTTGATAAAACACCATTAGACTAATAAATGTGGGCATGGTAGGATTATAATATGTTGTGACTGTGTGTAACGCTTGTCCGTGAACCTTCACTAGCAATTGCTGCTGGGTATTTGTTTGTTTGTTTTTTAGCCTCATATCAGACAGGAATAAGTGTGTTTGCAAAACAAAATTGGGGCTGAAGATCATTTATGAATACATCAGAGTATGTTAATTCGGTTTATATAGAAGTGAGTCTTGCTTGGCTTCAGTATCAGATCTCTGTCTGATAAAATCCTCATTATGGCTTCTATTAACAAAATTAAAGAACGTCTAGAAAAGACGAGAAAAGATGTCATATTTCACTTGTTTCTCTACGTTCACACTGTTAGACCCGTATGTGATGCCATGGTGATACCTAAACTCTGACTGGATGAGAGGAATAATGTGTTTTGAATTACTGCAGCCATCAGTGAGGTCGTGTTGAAGTAGAGTTATTACTGCAAAAATGCCTTGCTCTAACTAAACCTCCAGAGGTGGTATGCAAAATAAAAATCTCAGTTTCATTCAAGCAGATTTGGTAAAGCAGGTACCTGAATAAATGAATATAAATCCTTTCTGTATGCAATTATTAGGACCTTTTAATGCAAGTAACACTTGAAATAATTCAAACACATCCATGTAAATGTAAGATAAGCCACTCCTTTGGTATAAAAATGGCAAAAGTACTCATACCTAAAGACACCCTGGTGGATTTATATTCAATTTAACACTTAAGATATGAATTAAGCTTGTTGGGATCCCAGTCGACTATCACATCTAGGCTATAATACATCTAAGCAGGGTCATTAATTCCCTCCTGCAAGCTTTTCACCTTCTTGTTTAGTGCTGAGGGAGAGACAATGACAGAGAGAAGAGGGAGATAGAGAGGGACGAACAGAGAAAACCACATAGTTCATCAGGTCTTGGCCTACTGTGAAGTGAACGAGGGGCAAGCTGTGTGTGTGTGTGTGTGTGTGTGTGTGTGTGTGTGTGTGTGTGTGTGTGTGTGTGTGTGTGTGTGCATGCGTGTCTGTGTCTGTGTGCGCGAGTGTGAAGGGTTGGTGCACGTGAATGTGTGTGTGTTGGGGTTGGAGGGTGATGAGAAAAATCAAGGACAGCCGCCTGTGCCTTCCCTAACTCTGTTAGGCCAGACTGGCATTTTAATAAGGGCTGGTGAATACCACTGCTTCATCCTCCCGGGGAAGCCAAAACGCACACGCATTCACACATCTTTGGCCTCATGCACACAAAGTATACAGAGCGAAGTCGAGGCACAAATCATGCGTAGGTGTGTGTGCATGGTAGTGTACACAGAATGAGGTTGTGTGTATAAAAAAAAAAAAAAAAACCCTCCATGACTATATACTATAAAGATGTAAAGGCACGGTGGTGAATGTGTTCTAGATATTAAATTACTTCAAAGGTAAATCTATAAATGGTAAATTAAGTGTCTGGCAGAGATAGCCACTGGGGAGACCCTTGCCCATATTGTCGTGCCATTACTGTCCATGCTAGAGCAGCAAGGGTGGCCCGACTGAATACAAGAGAGCTTTCACATTTTCTCATGTCAAGCCCACTGACAATAAGGAGTGGGTGTGAACAGCGAGATTGTAGCGCTGGTGAGAACACTGCATGGAGCTTATATTAGTGTTTGCTGCCTATCAGCTGCTGACTGTAGCATGATGTGTCGCATCCAGAGGTGGTACACCAGGCGCCGGGGAGTCATCTTGTGGAGAGTTAACATAGATAGATGAAGGCTGGCTCATATTGACCAATGGAGATGAAAGCAGAGTCATACATAATGTTCACACGCACTGTGCCTGCTTCTGCTATCGATCTCAAGTGTGGAAGTGGCAGAGATGCTGGCGTGCTGCGATGCACTCATTGGATTGCTGCTGTCACACTCTTTACTCTCAGCAACATCCTGTGTCAGTATTTATGTAATGCAGCTCGGCGTAGAGGCCCAGCCCGGTCGTGGTACAGCTCTGTCTTTGTTTCCTCTGAGCCTGCTTTGATCAAAAAAAACAACAACAAAATACAGCTAATGTCTTCATCTACATATAGAAAATGCTGAATATTTCTATATCATTTTTTTTTCATTTAAGCAAGGGTGAAAATATGAGTGCTGAGTTTGTATGACAACTTGACTGGAGCAACTTGCAAATGCAGTTGGGACCAAACTAATATGTTGACCTTTTAAGCTGACAAGTGTGTAATGTGATTGCACGCACGCAGGCTCCGTTTCTATTTTCTTGAGGTTCCTTTTTACACAGCGGGTAGAGCAGCTTGTGAGAAGGGATCAGAGTGGGCGTGATACCAACCGCCCTTTTTAAACAAGGAAGAGATGAAACAGAGCAACATCCTGATTGAAGATAAATCCACCATGATTAGCTATGCTGTGCTCTTTTATGTTGTTGTTTCTACTTCTGCTTTTTTTTCCTTCCTGCTTCTTTTAGTTGCCATTCCAGCTGAAATATAAAGTCTGTCAGGAAACACTGACATCCTTGCATAATTGTCACATAACTCTATAGTCTTGCTTTTTTTTTTTTTTTTTTAAAACGTAAACTGTTTTCCAGATGTCTGTGTCTTTGCAGTGCTTGTCGGAAAGCAACAAATAATTTGTCTTCATCTGTAGTGCGCAGCTACAGAAGGTGCGTGACTTGTCAAGCATGCATGCAAGTCGGGACATGCATGAAACATTTTGAATTACCATATGTATTACTTCAATTCAATTATTGGTATCCCCTTAAGTTAGAAGAAAATATTATTGGATTCCCATTTTATATCTTGATTTATTCATTTTAATTTTTTCCACCAAGAGCCATGGAGGGCAACTGTGTCCGTGCCTCTTTCTTTTTCCATGTCTGCAATTATTGCTACCAGATGGTCCTTATACACACACCTATGCATAACCCCAACATGTATAGGCTCTGGCTCGTCCCTTTACATTATTGGAATTACCCAATGGGCATTGCCAGCAAGGGTTTAATGAATTAAAGTGGACATAGCTGACTCAGTTCAATCGATAACTGGTCCCCAGTGGAGCCCTCTGCTCTGCGCCAGAGACAGCAGAGAAAGGGGAGATGGAAAGACAGAGATAGAGTGACAAAGAGAGCAAGAGAGAAAAATGAAAGAGAGTGCAGAAAAGAGCATACAAAGGAGGAAAAAAGACAAACTAACCCGAGAGAGAGAGAGAGAGAGAGAGAGAGAGAGAGAGAGAGATGATGTGAAGGCAGAGAGGCAGGGATGGAGCTGAATACGAAAATGGATGGAGGCGATGAATGAGGTCCGGCTGATGAAAGGGTTAAGTGTTTTGCAGTTCCTCACCCTAATGGCTCCTCAAGAGGGCTAGTTTGTGCTATATTCCCATAAGATCCTTGAAGATACACACTTGATTCCATTTTTTTTTTTTTTTTTTTTTTATCCCTACAGCAGCTTGTTTGTACTTTACAGCACAAACAAACTGGGACTTTATAACACATGTGGCCTCATTCAGTCCAGCTCTCACAGAAACAGCATTTGTCTTGCTCTTCATCTCGGTGCTGAAATCATAATTGTTGTGGCCTTTGGAGCAATAAACACTTTCCAGTAGTGTGCTTTGTTCCAGCATGCAGTCTGGCAGTACAAGAAAAAGTGAGTTTTGCTTTATTTTGCATAAGGAACATATTAAAGAAAACTCTTGGCCTTGAAAAGAATTACATAAGACAAATTGCAAAGTATAACCATTTTACAAGGCTGAATGATCTCTCTCTCACTGGCTTACATCAGGGATCCCAAACACCCACTATTAAATGGATTTTGGCTGTTTTATGAGTATTTTCCACTGCTGTATGCGAGAAAAGATGCTACATAGCTATCCAACAGAGTCCGCTTTTGAAATAAATGACAACACTGGTCATTGGCTCAAACTCTTTTGGTTGAACAGAATGGAAAGCTAATTGTAGATGCACCACAAGTGCAGGTGATATTAGAATGAAAACACAAAGCTAAAAAAGAGAGATTATTGTTTGTTAGCGAGCAATTATATATACCTCCAGCAGACATCAAGCAATATAAGGATTCATATATGGCCAGTGTTGGTCCTCACCTTTTTGCTCCGCTTTATTCTCCACCAAGAAAAAAAAAATTGCTGTTAACTTTAAATTTCTGTTGTGTAGTACAGGGCTGGTAGCATATAGGTATTTTACTGAAAAGAGCTGCTGGTGAGTGTGATAGGATTCAAACCAAAACAATGATGAAAGCTGGGAAACAGATTTGTTAGTAATTCTTTGATCCTAATAAAAAAGTACAGATTAATTGCACTATAATCATAAATGTTAGACTGTATTTTGTTCAGTAGGTATGGAATATCCATCAAGTCAAAAACTGGGTGAAGTCATGTTTTGAAAATTATGGATTTAAGATTTTGGATTTCTTTCCAACTGAGTCAAACCCATATGAGCAGAGACACATTTCCATCCTGTCTGAAATGACTGCCTCTCTCTTGCCCGTTCTTAGCAGCGCCACATTTCTCACATTCTATTATTTTTGTTTTAGCTTACCCCCGGCCGGTGCTCTCTTTTCATATTTTTCTGTCTTGACGGGGAACGGGTTCGCCTGTCATGTCACACTTGTGACTGACTGCGTGATGGATGGTATTCTGGTTAGAGCTCTGCTCTGTTTAAGGCACACAGCGGGGCAGAAGCACCCAGCCACCTCCCACTCTACCTGTCACGCACCGCACCCTGCTCACGTCACCCTGCATTACTTTAGATTTTCCCTTACCGCTTCTCCTTTTCAAAGCAACCTTGCTCTGCCTCTCCATCCATTTGTTGGCTTTTCACTCTCATCTGGCACTATTTGTCTTTCCGCAGCTGCACACAGTCAATCATTCTCTTATATTTTACACAGTGATTCTTTCCCCATTTGCATTTTGCCATCATTTTAGTATGACCTAATATCCTAATAAAACTGTGTCCTTCAAAAAAAAACCCTGCGTTTAGTTGCAGGATTTTTCTCATTTCATTCTTACACCTGAAACTTCTCTCCGGTTTAATATTCCTCTCTCTGCACTACTGTCGTTCAACAAAGACAATGTAATCTAATGGTACCCTCTTTTTTTTCCATTAGGCTCTCTGTTCTACCATCCTTTTGCTCCCAATTATTTCCTCGCAATTTCCCATCCCACTAATCATAGTGTGCGCAGATGGACAAAGTGTTAAAATTTAGTTATGCCAGCAAGGAGCAGGGCAAATGCAGCCTTTTTTTCAGGCGCTGCTGCAGTAATGGGTCCTTGACTGATTGACAGGCCTATTCTCTGCTCCTCCTGAGTGACAAGTCTGCAGTCGCCGCTGCAACGTAGGAAATGAGAGTGGAATTACAATACCAACCATGTCACCTCCTCAGGGGACAGGAGAAAAGAAAATACAATCACAGTCTCCATCAAACACACACACACATACACACACACACACACACACACACACACACACACACACACACACACACACACACACACACACACACAAATGCACAATGTCGCAGTCTCCATTTAGCTTCACCACAGTGGAGAAATACACACATGCATTCACTCACACAACTAGTCTCCACCAGTGTTTTTGCCTGCTATTATGCAAGCATGTACTTGGCATGGCTTAACATGACATCCACCCAAGCTGTTTGCATGTGTGTGGACCAATCATTTTTTAATCACGTTAATCAGTTAAAGGCCTCATCCAATCTATTATCCTTTAATGTATTGACAATAAAGATATTCTTCTGCTTGGACACCTCTGGGACCTCAGCTTAAATAGTTTCACTTTAGAGGAAGTGACAATGCCAATACAAGGGGAAGCTAATTTATTTTAACCTCGAGAAGGAAATGTGTGAGGGAGCGTGGTTTTCTAAGAAAGGACTGAAAACACTCTTAATATTTTAGGGTATCCCAGGGATTTGTTTAAAGAAATTGTGAAAAAAACAGAAAGTCTCTCTATCTTTCTTCTTGTGTGTGTGTGTGTGTGTGTGTGTGTGTGTGTGTGTGTGTGTGTGTGTGTGTGTGTGTGCGCATAAAAATAGGGACAGAGTAAAAGGGAAAGCGGGAGACAATGCAGCAGAGTTGGGGTACAGTGTGTTGTCTGTTTACACCACATGACAAAATGCAAATTCAAAACTGCAGATTTTTTTCTTCTGTCAGTAAAGTCTAACTAATATAATCCTTGTAAGCAGGAGGGGGAAAAATACTGAGAGATGACGGCTGAGGCATCAACCACTGAGTGAACCCACGAGAGGAGCTTTACTGCCTTTGTCCAGTTCATGCTGCGATTGCAGCATGTGCATTACTCCCTCTGAGTCATTACCGGGTCTGGTTAATATGATGCTTTGGCAGATTAAAGTCTAAGTGGGGACATTTCCTATTAAAAGCTTTCTATTATGTCTGCTTTTACATGGAGACGGCCACCGGCCCGCAGTCTGTTTGTGCTGCATTTACCCTGTTCCCCGGTCGCTCTGTCTTTACTGCCTGTGGTGCGAGCGGGGGTGTTTATGAGTTTATAAAGGCTCATGACGCATCATCATGCTTTTATAAATTCAAACTTGAAAACTCAGCCCACACGTCCTTCCCTCTTGCTCCCAACTGTCAACCCTCCCATCCCCTTGTTTGCTACCCATCCCAGCACACTCATTTAACCTTGTTAAACCCTCTAAACCGGGCTGCTCAAGGGCTGTTACATGCCACAGTAATCTCTAACAGGGGATTCATTTCTGTCACCGTTAAAGGGGGAAACGGTTCACATCGGCCATCTATAATTTACAGACACCAAGCTCAACATCTTTAGAGGAGGAGGAGGAATGGCTATTGTTGTGATGTTACTTGAAGATGTGGCCTTGGGGGCAGGAATAGAGACAAGAGGCAGGCTGGTTAGTGCTTGGAAACAACACCAAGGCCCTTTTTGTCATGACAGGCCAACACAAGGTGAAAGGTTTAGGGCTGTAGCAGCCAGTGGTGGAACGACACACACACACGCACACACACACACACACACACACACACACACACACACACACACACACACACACACACACACACAGACGTCTTTTAGTGTTAAGCAGCAGCTGGATGGGTGCACAGCCGCCATAATGAACCCTTTTGAAGGTGAGCAGCAGCCAGGTGGCCAGCTATTCAGGGGTGGACGAAAGGCAATCAGACCCTGTGCCCACTTTTGTTTGTGTGAGTGTGTGTGTGTGTGTGTGTGTGTGTGTGTGTGTGTGTGTGTATGATGCACATGCTCCCGTAAGACTGAAAAGGGGATCAGTCAGAGAATTGAATTGTGTATGGCATTGAGAATTGCTTTCAGGGGAGCTGGAGTGTGCTGCTGTAGATGGACTGGTGTTATAGCCTCAGCAGACATCTATTGGAAAATCCCCTCAGAATTCATTGTGGTTAGAATAAAGTCTTGGTGTCAAGCATAAGACTGTTCAATAATTCTCCACTGTAAATTGATAGTTTTGAGTGTATTGCACCTCACGGTGTCACAGGCTTCTGAAATTGTTTTTCGTTGAGCTATAGGTTTCCAATCCTGCAGTTAATGATACTTGTATTTTATTCTTTCAACCGCAGCCATCTGTACTCTTTGAGTTTCCAACCAGGCTTATGAGCACACCTGTTTGAATGAATAATGGCCAGCGCAATATTGTGCAGTTAAGGAGCGTCATATGGGGAAAGAAATGGTGATTGTTTCCTTCCTAGAGATGTCCTGCGCAGCCACAGCATGGGGCCCACTCCATAGATAAACCGCCAGATGTTGCAGCAACGCAGATTCGGCTATGAATCACCTTAACTGCGGCTCAACCCCCGGATGACAGAACGAGTATATGGTCAAATCACTGTTTGTGACAGCACCCCACAATTTTTGCTCCACCTAACAACTGCCATTAATGGTTTTCCTCTACTTATCCCCACCCCTCCAATTCCATGGCTCTTCCTGACATTTTTTTATTTTTTTTTTTCCACAGGGTTAAGTTCCCGTGGCACGTGGCGATATTTC
Source organism: Rachycentron canadum (assembly GCA_038496675.1). Classification (NCBI taxonomy): domain Eukaryota; kingdom Metazoa; phylum Chordata; class Actinopteri; order Carangiformes; family Rachycentridae; genus Rachycentron; species Rachycentron canadum. The sequence goes on from CM076666.1 coordinate 6,428,461, forward strand.
AAACCACGCTGTTTGCTGGTGCTAATGCATTTAGTATCAATGGCTAATTAAAACTGCAAGATCGCTTTGGTAAAACATCTGTTCCGCTCTTAATAAGCAGGGCTGTCTTGAAGCGATTGCGTTAAGTGTCATTAAGTGCTGATCAAACGATGCTGCCCAGTCAATGGTGGTAAACGTTGCTGAATGCTGAGTTGTGCATGCCCTGAATCCAAATACGCTCCATACCCAACTATAACAATATATGGGGCGCCCTTTTTGCCTATGGTCTCTGTTGTCTTTTGCAGCTTCTATTTTTATTTCATTTATTTATGTTCATGCTGCATCTGTTCACAAGCAAATACGATCCTGCGAAGCAAAAAAAAAAAAAAAAACGGGCAAAATATGGTTACATTTCAAATATTGTTCTGGACTCCTGCTCAGTCTACAGTTGCCTTAAAAATTTTCAAGAAAAGCCCATTTAAATCTTTCCTAGTTTGTCCTGACATCAAAAACTTAGGATTTTATACCTGTTATCCAAATGAAGCCTTCAAAATGAAGCTTCTCGCCTTGTTCACACTGTGTTGTGTTGACTTAGCCGATATCAGTAAATGGAACAACAAATGCTTCCCTATCTGGGTCATCCATTTACATAAAGACAAAAAAAGTGAGAAAGAGAGCGAGAGAACAAGGAAAGATAACCGAAAATTATTCATTTAAAAGTCTGAGAGCAGAAAGAAAAGAAACTCAAAAGGGAAGTGAATTTTAAGTACGGTGCGGGATACTTCAGAGAGATTGATAATGTGCCTCTTAACTAGGTCAGACAAAGGAACTCATGACATCTGACTGACCTTAATGGTGGATATGGCGAGACTGATGGCCTGACTTCTGAGGCACCCGCCTTCATTTTAATGTGGAAGCAGTTCAGTCTCACATACAATCACATACAATATAATGTGACACATGTCAGAAAGCTCTTTTAAAATTTCTGGAGGGGTTACATACTCTTCAGGACATGGCTGAGAGATGCAGATATTTAACATATGTTATCTTTTACTTAAATGTTTGAATTTAAAGATTACCTAGAGAGAAGTTGAACATACTTTGTAAAAAAAAAAACAAAAAAAAAAACAAAACAAAGCATTTTATAAATTCCATTAAATTTATTAAAGGTTGGTTGCTTTTTATTAACACACAATGGACTTGGACCAGCCATCGTGAATCTCTAAGGCGTCTGGGTTTCTAAAGATTCTCTTTTTAAAGCTCTGCTCTTTTCTTCCTTCCACCACCCTGGCTGAACCACTCCGCTCTGAATTACTGTATTTCTGTTTTATTCTCTTCTCCGTGCAGCTCCCCTATGCAAGTGCTCTGTCGTTTGTCCCCATATAATGTCTAAAAGGCAGCATTCCAAGTCCTATTGTGTAAAGCATTGGTGTGCATTGCTGAACTAATGGCTTTTAAGATGTCAAAGGGAAATGTAGCGCACAGAGAAAGAAAACTCCTTGCCCTGTGTGGGTTTTCATCTAAAATTGGTTCCTGTGCACTCTGCACTCGGACAGCTGCCATCCATTCTGCGAGAGACCTTTTCTCTTCTCTTCTCAAAGAATGGTTAACAGCAGCGGGCAGCAATGACAATTCAAGTGGATGCATATTAAATCTGATAACGTTTACACTGCCCTGTGAATTTAAAAGGACGGCACACAAAAGATGTTCCTGTAGCCCGTTCACGCTGTTTTTGCCGCGCGCATCTTCGCATTTTACATGTGGCTGTGGCCCTCTCAGGTGTGTAAAGCGCAAGGCGCTGCCCGTTAAAATGTGGCAGTGGGTTGGAGCCGATCCCATTATTTTCCACCCTGGCTTGTAAAAACACTGTCTGGCCTGCTCTCAGGTGAGCACATCCGCTACAGTAACAGCCATCAGCTTATACAATGCTTCTTTGCTCTGGCAATCTTTTACCCGGCAAATGAAGGGTTGTGTGAGTTTTATCAGCACTGCAATGCTCCCTCTGAAGGCTTCCTCTCAGGAAATGGAGGGGGAAGTGAGGGGTTGTGCACCGTCAGTTATCAGATATACAGTAGTTGCTCTGGGATATTACTCGCTGATAGATTCTGAATAAGACATCTGCCAAAATACTTGGAGAGTCACTTCTTCGCATAGGTGCTTCACAGCAGAGCAGACACTATTTGATTCCAAGATTGGAAATGCTAGAAGTTGCAATTGTTCCGGTTCTTATCGGCGCAACATAGTGAAATTGCATACAGCCGCACTCAGCCACCCCACCACCACCCCACCAATCCCTGCCCGCCAATTTACCAAGTCATGTGGGTTAAGAGGAAGTGTAACCAACAGAAGAGGACAAGTCCACTATATCCACAACACTTGCACCGACACATCTGACAGGTGCTAAAATGAGACATAAGGGCCTGTAAAAACCCCCAGACATTGAGGGCAAGGGAGCTGAGGAGCTGCAGATTCGGAGAGAAAAGACAGAGACGCTGCTGTCTGAGGCCACAACCCCAACAGCATCACTATGTACCATTTGTCTTCATGGATGTGACAGTCCTTAATTATTTCCAGGGGAGGGCTGAATGATTTGTATTTCAGTCGATGAGCTACGGGCCTTTTCTTCATCTAGTGTTAATGATTTAACTAAGTGCCTCTCATGTGCTTTATCTGCATATGAATTCTGTTAACCATATTTTTAAAGCCCAGCATGTTCTCACTGATAGCTATATGATTCTCTGGCTTCTGTTTAATTATCGTTATCATTAGAGTATAAGGTAATTGTATTGCTACTGATGCTGTTGCCATAGCTGGCTTCATCACGTGGTCCTATGGCTTTACTGCTTTTGTGTTTTGTTTTTTTTTAAGATGTCCTTCAGTTGACAATATAATATGCTAATGAGATTCTTTTTGAAAATCAACCTGCAGGCTTTGAAGCTCTGTTTCTCGCTCCATTTTGTGTTCTTTGTTTTGTTTGTTTGCCTTGTACATTGGTGAAATCTTTCCTGAAGCCCCCCCCCCCCCGAATCTCTTCCCCTCCTATTTCCCAAGACGTTGGCGCTGTAAATAGATTTACCTTTCCCCATAGCAAAGTCCCTTCTGCATATGTTTTCCCTCTCCGATCGAGCCTTTCATCCTCGAATATCTGACTCTTTCTTCTTGACTTGAGACTAAACTAAGGGGATGGATTGATTCAAGGTGTCAAGTTAATAATGCCTCCCCCCTGGCATCTCAATGTTGCCATTAAGTTTGGTTCCATTTATATTTCCACACCATTATGCTGTCCAGCTTTATCTGTGTCTTCTCCACTGTGTATTTGCCACTATATCATTAGAAAGCAACTTAAACAATCCCAAAAATACGTTAAGATACCAAACATGTATATGCATGAAATGACGTTGTATGAGAATAGCCTGTTTAAAAACGTATTAGCACACTGGGGCATTATTAGTGTCTCACTAAGCTGACAGTGTTACCTTTCTATTCATCACATTTAAATCTTCCTGCCATATGACAGCAAACAATGTAGGAGTGGCTTCCAAAATCCCCAGTAATCCATCTTCTTAGTGATTACCACAAGAACTGGCTGTTAACTGCTTGTGACAGCCAACATGAAACACTGAGACAGATGTCATAAGTTATTGTCGTTGGCAGTCAAGAGGCATTATGCAACTTTAATGGTGACTTACATCAAGCTTCACAAAGCCTCGTCGACTCCAAATGAGGATGCTGTGTCGCTCGCGGTGCAATGTCTCTCCAGCCCAAATACACCATCCGAGTCCGTGAACTGCAACTAGAAGAGCATCGCTCCCAAAAGACTTACTGGAGCATGGCCCCGAGCCACCTTGAACTATACCATTGCTCCTCAAATAACTCAAATGGAGGTCATTTTACAGAGTGAAGTTACTGTAAGCACAATGGATGTACTAACTCTGCAGCAGTGGCCCGAAGAGTCCAAGAGCATAAATGAGGCCTGGGATATTATATTTCAATCTCCCCCTCTCTTCCTCCGCTCTCTGTCATTTGTGCACACATGCACAACATGCTCCCCCTCTCTCTTTCTCTCTCCATTCCTCTTCCTCTCTGCCAGGTTTGGTTCTTAGAACAATTTACAGCGAAGGTGGCACAAATCCACAGATTGCAACTCCTACTCGCATCCCTCAGCTCGTTAGCGTTCAGACAGACACTGTAGTTCCCATTCCAGCTTCACTCTCCCCCACCAACATGTCCCCGACTCTTGCTCATTGCCCATTTTCAACCCCATTTCCCCACACCTAAATCCTTATCTGTTGGACTGGCATGCCCCACTGTCTCAAATTACCCTCAGTTACCCCCAGAGCCCGTTGCATGCAGAATCACGAAAACCCACTCATTTACAAATGTTTCCTTTTGTTACGCATGGTTACCAGGCCGGCGACACAATTCTCTCCCCAACTCATCAGGCTGCTAATACCACCCAGAGAGAGGGCAGAAAAGGAGGGCGATGATGTGGCGGGGTCTGGGCAGGAGGAGACGACACTGAGGGACTGGAGGGAGCGGGCAGGCGGGCGGGTGTTGGGATCTGGCTTCTGAACTTATATATATATATATAATTTCCCAAAGACCACCAAAGTGTAATGCACAGCCTTAATGAATGGGAATAGCAAATGAGGGACTGGCATATACAAACACAGGCTGTCTGAATAATTCCATTAGAAAACAGTCAATGTTCATTTGGGCTGTAATTAGGCCCCCTCTCCCAGAGACATGCTGGCCTGATTGATAGTCAAATTGCAGGAGATTGTGTTTACTTTTTCATCCTATCTAGTTAGGAATTCTTTCTACGTCTTGTGTCTCATGTTCTCTCTTTCATCCCTCCCCCAACCCTCCATCCATCTCATGAATAAAGCAACAGAATGGCCGGGGGTTGATTCTTGGAAACAGGAAACACAATTATTGTATAATCTAGGTACACCTCTCTAAAGGGAGTGTGTGTGTGGGGGTGGGGGCAATGGCAGATTCCTTTCATCACTATAGGCGCGTGCTATGGATGCATGTCTGTACACTTGCTTGATACTCGCCATTATAAATGTCATATGTCTGTCACTGCTCACAATAGCTGGCTCGCCTGCTCCTTTCAAAACATTTAAAAATTCCAAAATAATTTTTCCTGGTGTGAAGTGATTTAAACAAAATCCCCAAAGTATTTTAGTTATCGCTTTCAGTTATGCTTTAGTGAAAAATATTTGCTTTTTCCATGGCTCATGGTATAATATTTTATCTGTGAGAGAAGAAGCATGGCATCATGGTGTCATCATAATCCTTGAAATCTTTAGCCTAAGGGTGGCACATGGTACTTACTGCGTTGCAGTGTTTTTGTAGAGGGGGCGCGTGCCTTCCAGTGTACTGCTTTGTACAGTTATCGTACGACACATTGCTGGAGAGCAGGATTCATTTATTTATTCATTTATTTTTGGCATAAAGTGGGTGGTGTTGAGTTTGCTATGTTGGATGGCATGCGTTGCTCTCATATAGCTCACAAACACTGGTCCCACTAGTTGTGCGACTGCCCTTCTCAACCTTAAAATCCTATTAGATCCTGATTACATCCGGTTGTAAGGTGAGTGACTCGGTCCAAATCATGTGATTGTAATAAGCTGCTCCTTTTGAGAGATTGCTTGGGCGTATATTTTTGAAAATCTATCCATCTTACTTCCGAATGGTCTAGCTTCACGCTGCCCATTTCCTGTATCCCTGCTGTTCCTCCATCAAGCAAGAAGAAAGGCCTGAAAACAAGGACATAATATAACACTTTTTTGACTATTCCACTACCAAATAGCATGCGTGTCTCCTAAGTGCACACGACAGCAGTTTTGTTTTCCTTATTGTTCGCTCATGAGGCCGCACTCATGAAAAAGGCAGCCTGCGTGATCCAGTGGCAGCACACTCACCCTGGCAGCCATGTGTGCTATCGGAGTGTGCTGGCAGCGCCTGCAGTAATGACTTAATATCAGTCCTCCCACGGCGGAGCAGATGAGAGCACAGGTGTGCAGATTGTCCCCTGTCACATGGCACAGCAGGGTCCGCACACGCTATTCTCCATTAGTTAACCCACCATCGGGCCATTAATATATACACTGACATTAACATATATATACCATATTGATGTGTTTGCTTAGTCGTACTTCCTCTGCTGAATTCGCTCCTCCTGGCTGTTTTCCGTTCCCTCTACGGCGTCAAAACATGTCTCAAAACCCTACCATCACCAGAAGGCTGTTGCTTTCTGTATCTTTTTCTCTCGCTTGCTTTCTCTTCTCCTTCCTTCTGTCTCTTCCTCTCTCCTCTCTGTCTCTCTACTCTCACACATGCCCACGCTCTTACATGTGCCTACATAACCACATTGTCTTGCACAAACACAGTAATCGGGGGGGGG
>CM076666.1:6434994-6446742 GCA_038496675.1 Rachycentron canadum
TCATAACAGAAAAAAATATCCTTCCACAGATGAGCCACAGTAGAAATGTAAAATATGACCCAAAAGACTTCCACACACTTTAGGTAGTAAATCATGGGTTTAAACTTCAAGATAAAAGTGTGTTATTTATAATTCTCAGCAATAAAATAATGATTTCATTGTGACGTGCTCTAGAATATTTTCCAGGTACAATTTCTGCTGTTGATTTTATTTTAACATCTTAATTAAAGAGATCAAATCTGATGGATTTGAATTTTTTTTTTTTTGTATGCATTTGAAGTTTCCCTGATTATTTTCAGAGCAGCACATTCAGCCCATCATAAGCAGGGACTCCGCCAAGTATACAGTTGTGAGAGTTGTGCTGTGATGTTACACAAGCTCTGTTAGTCCAAAAACATTTAAAAAAGAGAACCATAGTTACGGGAGCAAAGGAGGAAGGACAAAGTAGGACAAAAAGCGAGGAAGAGGAGCTGGGTTGAATGGATGCATCCACTGCTTGTTTCCTAGTTAATGTTGGCTCCTCTATCCTTGACCATTCCACAATTATAACTGGACGTTCATTGTTGTAACTGACGACAAATGTCCTCTCATCTAAAGGGAGTGCTGATTGGAACCCAAACCATGATCTTTCCCTAAACCGAACCAAACCATGGCCATTCCAAAAGCTTATCTATATCTTTAATGTCGAACCATGACTGTAAGTCGCTTGCCTCTGTAGGGCAGCTATTTCCTGAAATAGCAGCTCCTATGGGTCGCATCAAAGGGTGAGAACAAACATGGTCGCTTGGGCTGAAGGACTTGTGTCGCTGACCACTGCTGTAGCCTTGTGTGTTGGGATGTGGCTTTCGGACTAAATACATTGTGTGATACCGTTATGCATAGTACAGGAACTTGCACAGGCTTGGACTTAACCCAAAAACAATTACAATAAAATTTGTGACTCAAGTTCAATTTGCATGTACTTGAAAGGGGCTATCTGTAGGTTTAGCTATTGCTACACAGCCAGCATTAGCTTTAACCAGTTTTTACTTACCAGTCCAGAAACCAGAAACGTTGTGAGTTTAGTATAAAACTTCATTAAAAAAAAAACAAAAAAAAAAAAGAGCTGTGTAGCGCTGCCAAGAGCTGAAAAGGAATGCCAATGTCTTGATCAAGTCTTTTCTTCTATTGACATTAGAACCCTAATTAGCTAGCCCCAGGCCGCATTACTTTCCGAGACCAAGTCTGCCCTGAAGACGTAGCACTGCTCAGAAGGCGTATTATTATCACCCCTTGTCTTGTAAAGACATCGATGGCTGGAGCTCTTCAAGCGAACAATCACTACCACCACCTCCCAGCAACAAATCACATTTGGTTACAGAGAAAAATGTCATTTGCAAAACTAAAGTTTAATCTCGAGGAAAACTTTCTTTTAGTGTCCACAGTCTTACTATTAAGCAGACAGCGATGTTGTTCATAGATTTAACATTTGATTCATCTGCTGAGCCTCGCGTCAGTGGCCCTTGTTTTTTTTATATTTGTTTTAATATAAACAAGTTGCAGTACTGTTGATTTTCTTTGTCAGCTAAAAGGCACAATAAATTTGAAGTGAAATAACTGACAAAATAGCTCAAATTCCCCCTCACCACATGTGTAAGCTACATGTAACATTAGCTCTTACGTTTGCTAACCTCATGACTCATTCAGTACCTCCCAGCTTGGCAAATGCACAATTCATATCATTGGTAGCACAACTGAAAGAATTGTGGGTGTAGAATTAGAGATAAGCTGAGAGGCTGAGCACAGAGTTCATTATAGTACTAAAAGATCAATAACACAAAGGCACTTTTGATAACTTGGAAAAGCTATACATAATCTGTCTGTATGTTACCTTCTTTGCAGAATATGGGGAAAGTAGCAGTCAAAAGTGAATTGCTATAACTACAAATACATTGCTTCGGCACTGAAATGCAGTTATTATGGAAATATCATTGTACTGTAAGTCCTAGATGTATATAATTCCTACAGTAGAGTAAGGATGAAAGATTTGAGTGTGTGTGTAATGCATGTGGAGTGACAAAACAAAGCTTGAATAAGATCGTATAGCATTCTGAAATTATTCACTTTGAATTGATGCACAAGCTCAGTTTATTTCTGAAGAATCATAGGCACATTCATTAATAGGTAGTTCATAGTGCTAACACATGAATATGGAAGTATAGAATACAGAGAAAGAACCAGTGATACACTTTATGCAGTCTATAATATTTCCATGAAAGTAATAAGGATTCTAATTCATCCAGCATTTATTACCATTTTCTCTCTGTAGCTGGAGGGTATACATCGCCGTTCAGCATAGATAGTGTGTTTGAAAAAGCCCATTGTTGGGGGCGGGAGGGTCTGGAGCCACCATTCAGTGAGCATTTTATAGCTTGTAGGTATCTATCTATCAGGTATCTTCAAATTTACATTACTTTACATTAAAAAAAATAAAAAAAAATAGCAAAAAAGAAAGTGGCAACTTTGCAATCAAACATCCTCCCAGACAGGCTTGGGTGCATGGATAGGACCAGTGGTTCAGTGCTGTTTCCTCCAGCAAGGCTACTGGCACCAAGATGACAAAGGAGATGTAATATCACCCCCCCCCCCCCTTTTTTTATATCAACATAATGGCTAAGTTTAGTAAATGAAAGTAGCAGAAGTTGAATGCAGATTGCAATCTTCCTCATATTTCATTCCTTTTCTCTACAGTATTGCACTCAGTTATGGTTAGGATCTTGGTGTAATACTTCAACAGTGAAGTTGACATCTGAAGCATAATATAATGTGTTTAATGTAACATTTAGCTGAAATCACAATATTTTCAACCAAAGTGCTTCTGTTGCCTAAACCCAGAAACACACAGGCTTCAGGGTGCGAGCTAAGTCGTTCGCTGGATCAGTTATAATCATTCATGTATATCTAAATGATTACTGATGATAGCAGTGTTCGAAATGTTTTATATGATCTCAGTGGAAATTGGAAGGAATTTTGATATTTTGTTGAAATGCGTAAAACATGTTCTTCTTTTGATCATGCTTTTAAACACTGAGCCTTCTTCGCAGCAAGTCTATGTATTGTGGTCATACACTGTCTATAAAGATGGACTTAGCCTCGGTGACGCCACCTGCAGGTTTCTGAGGAGTGGATTTTAAGATCAGCGGGCTGCGGGACTCCTGGCTAATCCAAAAACATGCAAAAAGATGGGCTGCGTGTGGGGCCAAGACTTCGATGCACACCAGTTTGTGGCACGCATTCGCTCACCAATGCACACATGCGCTTCACTTTAAGCCTTAATAAAATTAAAAGGGTGAGTTACGGAAAATTCCCTGGTCATGAAAGGGGAGTTGGCCACTTTGTAGTCATGCTAGTTGTTTTGGATACAGACCAAAACAGTTTAAGGGGTTTTGGCCATTTTTTGAACTGCTGTATTTGGGACTCCTGGTGTAGGTCCTACCACAAGGTTTACTGTAGCAGTGGCTGCTACATAAGCAACACTTATGTGAGTGAATTATGGAGGCACTGACAAATATCTATTGTTTTAAATTTGTTTGTTACTTTGAAGTAATAAATAAACCTTATCTTTTTTTCTTTTGGATGTTTTTTGTTTTAATGATTGAGGCAGTCTGTTTTCTCAGGTTTTCTCAGTGTAATAAGATTGACTCAGATGACACACTCGGTGCATCAGACTAATTGCCCCTTCTCGCAACTATGGCACAGAGGGATTTGCAAGAACCCACGGGACATCAAAGACAAGCATCGTCTGTTCATCCTTATATCCTCTGTCTCTTTAACATCCCTTCTAATAAAAACACTGGTCTGGCTTAATTGACTTGGCCCCATCCAGAGTAGCTCTTCCATATTACTGAAACCTAAGCTGCTTGTGAGTGTCATGAGGCAAGCCAGCAAGGCCCAGAGAGAAAATATTCTGCGGCAGCTCCTCTCCCCTGAGCCCTTATTGTTCTTCCAGCAGCACCATTGGCTGAGAATGGAACATTTGGATGATTAAAGGGATTTGGTGGCGCACTGTGTCATGTTCCTGTAATCTCCCAGATGATGGATTAGGGGTCTGCCCTGTCATACTCCCCTAATCTGGCCCCGGTGACGTTTGCATGCAAGTCCCAGTTGCCTTGACACCCACGCCGCCTTCTCAGAGGCCTCCGCTGCCCTGGAGGAGCAGCAGCCGCAATTTGACCCAGTCAGCCAGATTCCTCAACACAATAGCATTGTACCAGCGGTTTATGGGCAGAGAATGCCTGGCGCTTATCTCTCTGCATTCCTAAACTATAGACATAATAGAGCAATTGTTAAATATTCAGTTTTTTCCCTCTTATATTCGCTCTACATATCACTTTGCCAAGAGATCAGGAAGGAAGGGAATGGTGCTAAAGAGTGAGGAAAATTACTATTCAGAGTATTTTTAAACCCAAGGGAGTGCCACACTTGCCATCTGTCATAATACACATTCTTACCTGACACCAATGATTTGGACGGATTGCCTCACGGGATTTTGAATATGATAAAGCGGAATGATACTGAAATTAATAAGGTGAAATAGACAGATGTGAGCCTTGGCCTTTGCCTTTTAAGTGGCTGTCATCGCTTCTTGACAGGCTTCATAAGGAGAAAGAAAGAGAATGAGGGCGAGAGGGAGAAATAGAAAAGGGACAGAGGGGATGAGGCAAGAGAATAGCTTTCCACTACTGCCGCCCCTAACAATAGCCCTGTCATCTCCCTCCAAAGAGCAGATGCCCAGGTTCCCGGTGGCATCTCCAGAGAGAATGTCAGGGGAAAAATAAATCTCCCAGCCAATTTATGTGAGGAAGGTGAACTTTTTACTGGCTTTCCATGGTAAAGGCAAGAAGGGGAAATCACTGACAGTTCTGAGTAGAGATTTTCTTTCTTCTTTCCTAGTTGACATGGCATTTTTATTCATTGGACCTCCAGAATGCACTCTTGTGCAACGTGGGGGTGAAAGAGAGTCAAAAACAGTCCATGTGAAACTCCCCCGACAGCAGAATGGTAAAAAGTGAGAAATGGTTTTTTTTTTGTTTGTTTTTTTTTCCATGGTAGCTCAAAGCCCTGCTGATCAGATTGCTCCTGTTTTTTGAAACAAGATCCCATTAGAGGCAAGCTGTAAATGCTCATGCTAGTGGCTGAAAGAGCACACTGCATTTCACCTGTTTTGCTGAACAAACAATGACCCTCCACACAGCTCTTTTTTTTTTTTTTCCCATTACGCGCATCTGCAGCACATGTAAGGTGGCATTTACCTCGAGCAAGCAAAGCAACAAGAAAACCCAGTGGCAAACTGCAGCACATAAAATTAGCTATAATGGATTTGTGTTGCTCTTAGTTGTTTTTTTCCCATAATATAGTGCCATCATCTTACCCACTGCTATCCTGAAAAACTGGATAATATTAACATGGAGCCAATTGGTTTCCAGCAGTAAAATACATATTTGTGTTTTTTTATGCGTGCAAACTGCTTTAGTCGTGTCTGCACTCCACAATCCACTATACCACAAGTGAAAACCGTTTGGGAGTCACTGCACGTGCGACATATTGATGTATCATTTTATGCCAAACAAAGCAGTTAATACCCTTGAAAAGAAGTGAGGAGAGAACCAAGCATCCTGCACATGTAATTTACAGGATAAAACAAGAGAAGAAAAGGTTACGGGAATGTAGTATTAATTTACATAACGGTACCATATCAAAAATGCCGTGCAGTGGAGAATGTTGTTACTCTTCATCGGCCCCATAGACGGAGAAAACTGAAAAGCAAAATATGATTATGTTGCTAAACCAGTGGATGCACTGTGTTTTAGCCAATATGCCCTAAAGCTACAGCATTACAGTTGCATTTTATGCAAAGAACTTTCTTAATTCTGTTACAACAAAGAAAATCACATCTCAAAAGCAACATGACGTTATGTGAGAGATACAGTATGACATTATAAAAACAGCACAGTTGGCAAGATATCAGCTCAGAGTCGTCACTCCTGACAAAACCACACTTTGGAAGTGCTGCTGTTGGCTGAAAGCTTGTGATTTTATGCTGGAGAAGCTGTCTGAATCTGATCCAATCCTTCTGACACGGCAGAGCAACATGCCTACAGACAGGTTACTGGAGGAGGGAGCACAAACTAATGCTTAATAACTTGAAAACAAGGGACCAGGAGAGTAAGGTCTAATGCAACAGAGATATGATAATAATAATAACAATAATATTAATAATAATAATTATAATGCTTACAATTACACCGAGAAACCTCAGCACCCTTTGCCAAGTGCTGTCCTGGTATGGAAAACTTTTGGGTGTACACAATACTGATGGTGTAGACACACTAATTGTTAATTGGTTCATTTTTTCTTTTTCCTGAAAATTCACACGTACAGATAATAAAGCCGCTCTGTGTGAGCTGTACAGCCGTGCTTGGGACTAAATACTAATGTGAGAATGTGAGCACGCTGGTGTTCAGCAGATGTAACCTTTGCTTTTCTCAACATCTCAGTCACTATGCTATGCATGCTAACGTTTAATTAATTTAATTAGCACTTAGCACAAAATAGAGCTCATAGCTGATGGGAGCACCACTGCCATCCACAGAGACATGCTGCTAGCGTGACTACAAAGTGACGAAGAAGGGATTTAGTAGTTCCAACATTGATGTGCACTCGCTGCTGGGGAAAAAAAAAAAAAAAAAAAAGATAATAATAATAATAAAGACACTGCAGACGCAATGAGAAATGATGGAGGGTTTTGTGTTTAAACACACAGATGGGTGCCCTCCCAAGCATATCAGTGCCAATACTGGAACTGTTGGTGTCTTGATTGTACCTTATGCTGTTAGAAATTAATTGAAAAAAGAAGAAGATTACAGATCTTGTCAGACGGCAGCTACACATCCCTCTCAATCTTGAGCGTCTTTAATTTCAGATTAGAGTCTATTGCTTCTATGACACAATAAAACAGCATATGACTGGCAGTGAATGTAAAAGTGAAACCGACTGAAGTGAACTTACATAAACTTTCCTTCGACATCCTGCACACTTATTTTATGAATGGAACCGATTGTGCGTGCGCGCGCATGTGTGTGTGTGTGTGTGTGTTTGTGTGCGCTGCCATTTTAGTGCGTGTCTCCGTGTTTCCTGTGGTATAAGCCAGACTGACAGCCTTGTATTATACCGGAGGGCTTCACACTACAGAGGTCAGCGACTACTTTCACTTGTTCGGTGATGACGAGATTTTGCACTTAAGAGCATAACTCTCGGGTCTCACTGGGCAGTGCAGCGAAGATATTTTGACAAGTCACTACATGGCTACGTAGATGTAGCGAGAAATTTTAATGAGAAAAAAATGGCTCCTCGTATCCCTAGGTGATGACTCAGTGGCAGTCAAAGCTACAGTAAGAATGCAGTTGGAGGGGGGAAACTGTTTTGCCACTTTTTTTTTTTCTTATGAGTTGAAATAACCTAAAAGCAAGTTTTGCCTTATTCCACAGGAGACATTCAAGAATAATCCAGAAAAAAAAAATCATTCATCTTTGTGACACGGAGTTCAACTGGAAAGCTGGTGCGGAGGAGGTCTTATTCACGTCCGCCCTGTTCCGTCTGTCCTGCTTGGTGGAGTGTCCCGGCCCCCGAGGGGAGTCTGCCCGCTAGCATGGCACACGCTTGGTGCAGGGATCCGCAGTGCCGGCTGGTTGCCGGGCAGAGTTCAAATCTATTTCTGTCTGTTGCGGCGCATTTTGGTGTGGCTCCTCCTCAGCAGGATGTCAACTATACCTATAAGGGTGCACAGAAATATAACACAAGCTGCCAAGGCACTACTAGAAAAGTCCACTCTCTTTCTGTTTTAACGAGACCAGCCCATAAACAGACACATCACTTGCACTATCTCAGCATGAGGAGGCTCATTAGTATGTGCATAAAACATAAGGTAGCGAGGAGATGTACAAATAGTATGCTGTCCCTCCATCCAAGGTGGTGATATTATGTGCATATCATTCCTTTCCCTGTCGGTATATTCGATATATATTATTCAAATCTATGTGAAGCAACATTTTATCACTCCCTCTCACTTCCGGAGGTTGCCCGTGTGAAACCGGTTTTTGCTTTATCTCTCGAACATCATGTCAGTGTATTTACAGTGAGCCAGGAGTTGTTTGGATGCCTTGATATGGCTTACACTGTATGCCAGGACCACGGGCTTATTCTCTTTCTCTTTGTTCTTCTCTTCCCTATTTCCTCTGAACCTGCAAGTGTGGGATTCACTGTCAAGATCTGTTGAACTCTGGCGGAACATTATCAACCAAGACTATTAGACTTAGGGTGTTGAAAATTTCCTGCCTAGTGCGTGTCAAGCTCAACAGGCCCTCAGAGTAAAATAGTAAAATAGTTTGTTGGTTTCTATAACCAATTAGTTTGGTAGTTGTTCACTTTGGGCCTTTTCCAACTGTTTCCACAAGTTTGAAAACAGACTATTGTCTAAAGTATCCTTGCACTGTATGCTGTAACATCAGGGACCAAGCACATGAAGAAACAGGAGTAGCGGAACAAAAGTATATGCACTGGGTGTCCATACACTTTTGGCCACATAGTATGTGTGTAGTTTCTTGAGTGAACTAAACCGATATGTTATGGGTTCTATTAGCAGACTTGTTCTAGCTCACTTTGCTTTTATTTCTCTCTTAGGTTTGCACAACTCTGCAACCACAAGATTCACAGTCAATATCCACCGAACACTGGAGGAACATTATAGACTAAGCACATTAGACGTAGCAAATTTGCTGTGTGCCGCATGTCCAGTTCTGCTTTCTTCAGCTCACCCTTTTAATAACAGAATTACACTCAGCTCAATGTCACATCGCGCATTACAGAGCAATTTGTTCTAATTCCAAGTGTATTGTTTGCAGACCAAGCTGGGACATTGTTAATGATGCGTGCGCGCACACACGTGAGCGTGCGTGTCCATTGTGGGACCGAGCTCTCCTCTGGACATGCCAGGGGGCGGCTCGGGTGATCGGCTACGCCGCCGCTGTCGCCCATCCTTCTGAGATAATATCATAATGGGGGGGGACAGCTGGCAGCTTCGTTTCCTGTCGGCGCAAATTTTCTACTACATCAATAATGAGTGCCACAGCCCAGCCATGAGCGCTACGGCTCAGTAGGCGCATGACTGTATTCTCATGTGTCCTCTCATTCTCTCTCCTTTCTCCTTCTCTCTCTGTCTCTAGCTTTCTTTTTTTTTTGTTACCTTCCCCAATTCATCTTTATCATCTCCTCCATTGCCATATCCATTCACATTTATTTGTATTACTCCTTATATCAATCACTTCCTCCTACACAAATCTGGTGTTCCTCATTTTTATTCATATTTGTCTTTTCTCACTAATTGAAGCATAAAAGCAGGTTTCCCGTATCTCAAAACATGGCTAGAGGCTTTCAGGACTGCTTGGGGCCCTCTTTAGTAAATATTGTGATATTTCAGAGGATATAGAGTACAGTGAGGCTCCCATTAATCCACAGATGTTATGACCTCTGTGAATATGCAGCTGGAAAGAGCTTCTTTTGCCATCATTTAAGTGGAACACAACCAAAATGGAGAAAATTACTAAAGGATACTTGAATTTAAATTTTGTTGCTTTTGGCACACTTGTCTTATCTGCAATTTCCTTGGTGTCCTAATATAATTTAGCTTGATTCTCCTCAGTCGTGAAATATGCGCTGCATAATAAAATACCAATAATAAAAAAAAACAAAACAAAAACATATCACTTTAATATGCTGCCCAACAATGAACCAGGCGGCTGCTCTTAAAGTGTTGGCTTTGTGTAAATACAGGCTATGGAAATGACAGGGAAGTAAAATCTGGAGGGTGGGTGATTGTGACTGCTGACATGTTAGAGCACCAGGGACCCTAGACGCTTAAATGCAGTTCAGGATTTCACAAAGACACATCAAAGCTTGGTGATATGTCATGGTAGCTGTCTTTAAAAGAGTGGGAACAAAACAAAGCAGAATAATAAGAGTGCAGTGACTCTGCCTTATTTTTTTTTTTTTTTATTTTTTTTTTTATTATTGCGGGTAAGTTATACTGAGATGTTTGGTGACATATAGACCTACATCTTTGTTGTGTGGTCTGCTTTTAATACATTAATGAGCAAGGACGCCTCAGAAATTTGCATCACATATTTAGTTATTCATCAGTGTGTCATGCCAACGGCTTAACTTTAACATTTCTTTTACAGTTCTCCCTTCAATCGGTGGAAACGATCCCTTACAGCTTTAGGCAGCTGTGATTAAAAAGTGAGCTTTGACATGACGGAGACATGAACAATAGCAAGTCAAATTTTCAGTAGTGCCTCACACCACTTCGACCTGAATTTTAATGTGGGGTTTTTGCATGGCTAGAAACAAGTCCTCACAAATGAAGGACTATATCAGCAGGTGATGATAATATGGGATGATCCCTGTAACTGTAAGAAATTGTTTTGTCTTTATCACAAATTAGTTCCGTGCTTCTTCTTTTTTCATCACCGAATCGATGTCATTGTTTTTAGCCTCGCTAGCAGCATGTCTCTAGGTATGGAAATGACACTCTGTCAGTTGGTGTACAGCTTTGGTCCAGGCTGAAGTAGTTCAACAGCTGTTGAGTGGATGAATATGAACATTTGTAGAGACATTCATGGTCCCCAGTGGATGAATTATGGCTGGGAGATAAATAAAATTTCTAAATAGAATTTTGATTATGATTTTGGCTTTAAAGCGATAATCAAGATAAAAACGATTCTTGTGCCGCCACACTTCTTCACAACAATCACGTCTGGGTTATGTTTTGTGTATGTTGGCAACATATGAAGGACTGGCATATTGTTTAATTAGCCTCAAACGTAGAAGAAGATTCTTGCCCCCATGCAAGAAAGCATTTCTGCCTGCATGAGCACAGAGCTGTGAAAAAGGACTATAATGTTTCCATTTCTCAATCGACTTTAAGGGTTTATGATCTGTGTGAAGTAGGAAAAAAGTTTCATTTCTTCAGTTACTTAGGACCTAAATCATTAGAGGAAAGAGCCTGTGCCATGCTATCAGTGTTAGGGACGCTAATAAAAATAGTGAATACCTAAATCCAGCATAGTTGTCAGTTTATCACACCTCAATGTCAGTTTAATACAACAGTCCTGCAATAAATAATATACCATATTATTTTAGAGGTTGCTGTTGAGTTGTATTGCTTTTATATATATATATATATATCTGTTTCTAATCCACANCGTCTGGGTTATGTTTTGTGTATGTTGGCAACATATGAAGGACTGGCATATTGTTTAATTAGCCTCAAACGTAGAAGAAGATTCTTGCCCCCATGCAAGAAAGCATTTCTGCCTGCATGAGCACAGAGCTGTGAAAAAGGACTATAACGTTTCCATTTCTCAATCGACTTTAAGGGTTTATGATCTGTGTGAAGTAGGAAAAAAAGTTTCATTTCTTCAGTTACTTAGAACCTAAATCATTAGAGGAAAGAGTCTGTGCCATGCTATCAGTGTTAGGGACACTAATAAAAATAGTGAATACCTAAATCCAGCATAGTTGTCAGTTTATCACACCTCAATGTCAGTTTAATACAACAGTCCTGCAATAAATAATATACCATATTATTTTAGAGGTTGCTGTTGAGTTGTATTGCTTTTATATATATATATATATATCTGTTTCTAATCCACA
>CM076666.1:6451654-6516654 GCA_038496675.1 Rachycentron canadum
AGCCCAAACCCCTTCAACGGCCTTCTTTCAAGGCAGATGGCTATGACTATACTTCAAGCTCCCTCCTTCCTATATCTGAGCTCCTCACCCAGTCTAGAAGGCTGAGCCTAAACAGAGTTCATATATATATATATATACACACACACACACACACACACACACACACACACACACACATATACATATATACATACATATGGCCTATTTCTGTAAAGGCTGGTATCTGTTCAGTTTGACTTAACTTTGCAGAGTCAGCAAAAATCAGTCAGCTTGCACACTGGCAAGCAGACTGCCACTATCAGCCAGATGGACTCTAATGTGTTAAAGTTTGGGCTGACACTTGACTTGGCTGGAACGATCGTGGTAAAAATGCCCACAAGCCTTTGCTCAACATTGTTTCTCAGCACAATAAGATATTTCAAGACATAACATTTACCAAAGTGTGTTCGCTTCAGTCGCCTTAATGTGATGTTTGTTGCATCTGCAGTCTGCCAGCTCATTAGTCAGCTAGTCAGCTGGAGGACAGGCCTGTCAGGTTTTTGTCCAAACATTTCTTTGAGAGAATTAAATCATGACAGCGATTTACGTCCATATCTACAATACTGTCAGCTTGAATCTCCAAAGCGTGAGAAATTGTTGCTTTTCTTACTCGGTTTTGAAGTGAACTACAACCCCGATGTTAAAGTTACACCTTCAGTTGAAACCAAATGTAGTAATTTAGAATCTTGAAAATTGAAACGAGATGGGGATTATCAACGATTTCTAACCATGTTTCAGTCGAACTGGTTGCTGCCCTTACACTAAACGTCTTGATGTTCAGAAGCAAACGTGTTTCATATGATCGTACATTTTTAGTCTTAACTTATTCAAGTTGTGATGTTCAGTGACAAGATGCTGGAAACTGAGATGATGGTGAGCACAGAGGCTCCCAGGAGGCGCAAGAGAGTTGTTTGGCTGAAATACATGAGGGGGGCAAAGGTAATTGGACACAGAGAATATCATTTCAAAATTAAGCAATGAATTTTAAATAGAATTACAGTGTTGAGTTACTAACTTTATATATCGTTCTTCCTGTAAATTTCCACCAGGGGCATGATGACCAATGATCAAAGGACTCAAGTCTTGCTTGTTGTAACCCTGCAAGATCCCAAGTCGTCACAAAATCTTCTACTGTCAGAATAAAAACGGATTTATTGACACATCGTAAACTAACTCCAGTCCTGCAGCTCCTGCTGTTTGACAGTAAGGCAGCATGAACAGAAAACTTAGACCACAATGGATCCACCATCAGCAGCATTCAGAAAAGATTTCATACCTAAAATACCATTTTTAGTAAGGCAAGGCAAAGAGGCCGAAGTTTTGGAGAAAATACAAATTTGTATTGTTTTTAATCAGCTTCCCTTAGAAATAAAAAATAAGGGTGGGTTGATGAACAAATTGTTTTAGCTTCGCCATACAGTACCCACTGATTTCACAGTGTCTCTGGCTCATTTGTTGACCCTGAACTGAAGGAGAGAGAAGATAAGATGACAGAGGCAGGTACAGATGAAGGAAAGAGGAGGAAAAGCAGAACAAGACGGAGGCGTGGGAGACAGGGACAGGCAGCCTGACAGTGCATGGAAACATACCACTGTTGGTCAAAGTGCACTAGACTGAGGTTTGTCAGGTTTAGGTCCCTCCTGTACCACTGTGGTCTGGTTCAAACTCCTCAGGTGGTCATTTTATGGTTTGTAAGTGGAACTGTAATATTAAAAAGTGAAGAGTTTTGATTTTGAACAGAGGGATGGAGGACATGTTTTTTTCTTCTTCTTCCTTTCTTTTATATAGTATATCACCGCGACCGTTATCCTTTTATTTTCCACTCACGTCATGTTCTGAGGGTTACGCACATGTCCCAGCATACATTGAGTGGACGACAAAGACATTTTTTGTATACATATTTTCACATAAACCTGATGTGAATCTGTAGTGATCAGATGACAGTTGTTGCTTTCTCTTTTCACTACAGCCATTCAAACATATATATATATGTGTGTGTGTGTGTGTGTGTGTGTTTTCGAATAAATGTCAGTGTGCAGACATTCACAGTTGTAGTTTGTTTGTTTGTGGATTCATTATTCATGCGCTGAAATTTGGATATTGTTGCAAAACCTGCTAAAAATAACCCAAGTGTAATTGTTTGCTTTTGTAACAGGGGCCAGTAAAGTGCCATTGTGCCATACTGTGTGTGTGTGTGTGTATACATGACATGTATGTGTATGCAGGTTTGCGTTCATGGATAATACCATCTTTGTTTGTAAATGCGTGTGTGTGCGTGTGCGTGTGTGTGGGAGGAGGAAGAGGGAGAGTGGGATTTTAAGGGGTGGGGGCGTGCGGTAATTTCACTGAGGGCGATTTGAATATCGTTGCTCCATTACAATAGCAATCACCAAGAGCCACCTGATGAAATATTTATCAGGGATTTGAAGATTCAGGCGGTTTTAATTACCATTTGCTAAACAGGCATCTCACAAGGTTTACTCTGGTGCCACCGGTCCTGTCATTCAGCGTTTGCTTGTTTCTGCTTACAGCAACATGTTTTCATGAGTGCATTACGAGCCAAACAACACAGGAAAGGAACAAAGGAAGCATACTGGTTTTTAATCTCATTAACCCTTTGGTCTGACTTCTTAGCTACAATGCTTGGTTGTCTTTTGCTTATATCGGCCTGTCACGTGTCATGGTGGAACAGTCCGATGCATAAATCAAGTAAAGTCAGAGTGGGCTGAAGGAGCAGTGGCAGGAGCAGAATTACAGGTTTGGTGCTAACTAACAACTTCAAGGTAGAGAGAAAAACAGGATGAAAAGTAGAAAAGTAGAGACCAAATTAAGATTGACTACAGTGGGTCAACTTGATCTAGATCAAAACTGAACGGGGCAACAAAGTGAAGGTGTAATTTATGTTGGTGAATGATTGGTGAGAAACCAACTAATAGATCCTAAAGATTAAATAGATAAAAAAAACAGAAACACAGATTGAGTCAGATGAATTTGCAGTCTTGGCGGGGGAATTACATTTCTAGTATTCAAGTAAATCAAGAGGGGTGAAAAAGGCACGGGGCTGCACTTCTTGTCAAACAATGGTAAAATGATCAAAGAGGTTATTTGCTACAAGTTCTCTGAATTCCCGATGCCTACATTTCTCAGTGTTTAGTTTCTTTTTTCCACCGCCTCTTATTGAAATTCAAACTTGCCTCAAAGGAACTGTCGGGTCAAGGTTTATCAGTGAAAAGGTTCTCTCTTGAGGGATTTGCTCTGCCGCAAGCATATGCAAAACTGTCCCCTCAGGGACTGCCTGTAGCAACCTGGATTTTCCTGCGATTACTTAAGCCCTATGGCTAATTACCTTTTCAGATGAAAACATACGCCTCCTCATTAATTCAACACTCCACAATCTATCATAATTACTGCCAAATAAGTTGTTGTTATCGCTTTAATTCAAATTAGTAGCTGTGATTCTGCCTTAAGAAATTTTTTTCATGCATGTCTGTGGCCATAGTCAAGTAAAATAAATTGGTAAGCACCTATTCGATATAGAATTGCCCTCAATGTGTTTTTAAAAGGGGCGTACCAGATCCTAAACAAATTATATCCAAGTTCAGTATGTTGACCTGGAAGATCCTTTTCAGCGTTTTATGCCATTAGATTTATAAATTTGGCTTCAAAAAACGAAAGTATTGTACCAGCCAGAAAGTGTGATCGTAACCAGTAGAGTCTAATTTTTTCTCCACAACTCCTTTCTCCATATAAATGACCTTTATAAATAATGCCCCTTGACTGGTGCAATCAACAAATAGCATCTACAGTATGGTCTTATGAGAAGCCTGCCAGTCATTTTACAGGTAGCCTATAATATATCTTAGGTAATTATATAGGAACAGTTGTAGGGGCACTGGTGCAAGTTGCTACCTCATTGCTATATGCCTTTGAATAAATGAATGTATGTATGAGAAAGGTTTTGCCAAGAATTAATTAAAACAAGCTGTGATTTCACACATCTCATATCATTCAAAAATAGAACGTGCTGATGTAAAAGAACTGAAAAAGTTAGGTTTAAAAAAAAAAAAGTTCCTGACCTTATCCCAACTTTTAAAACAGCCAGACAAGGGTGAAAAATATGAAGAGAGCCAACAGAGAAGGGAGAAAATGATTAGCCATGAAGGCCACATGCTGCTTAGAGATGCTTTGTGTTGTTTGTTTGCATCAGTGAATATCCAGCTTTGTTAAAAGGCCATCTGTGTCCAAATGCTGTTGAGGCGGTGCATAGTGAGGCAGGATGGGAAGTAGATAGGGACAAGGTCTGCATATCAGTTCTGGCTGCTGCCCAGCTCCCTTTGACATGTCTTATTAGTCAGGTCTTTAAAAGCCTCGGCCTGCCTTCCCAGGCACACTCCTCCCCAATATCCCTGATTAAAGTGCGACTGAAGCTCCCAGTGTAGAGCCAAGTTGGCCACACAGCGTTTATGTTGGGTCATGCTCATTACTCAGACACACTGCCAGTGCTGCCACGATGGGGAGCAGCACATAATGCAAGACACCGTTGGCTAAGAGATTTGGGAACTTTGAATTCATTATGGGACAGCACAAATGAAACTACAAATTGTTCTCCTCTGACATAGACCGTCATTCTATCCTCTTAATATGCACTTGGGGACTCAGCAATGGGTGCAGATGATTTACCGTGTAAGCGGAGCTGGATGCAATTGAAATTTGTTTGTTATGGATTGAAACACCATCAGCGTGTTCGCCCTGGATTTTATCATTTGCATGGAACATATAAATAAAAGGCCACAGATGGTTTTAGCTGCATAAGAAAGCCTTTATAAGGTTAAGTTAAATGAAACCAGCCAGATTTAATTTTGAGGATGGGGCATATGTTTGGATTTAAGAGTTACTGTATTGTAACTTTAATCTCTTCTTCTTCTGGTAGAGATCTGATGCTACTGGACAGATAATGTTACAGTATTAGATTAAGTATTTTATGTCCACAATGAATGACTATAGGTATTCCGTTCAGGCTGCATACACTCCCGTCAACATCCCTTTAAAAAGTAGCACAGCCAGTATGTATCCTGAGAGGTCAGAGAGAGTGAAAAGTTTTTGGGAGTCCCTTACTGCTGCTCATTAGGCTGAATTTTGTGAGTACAAAGCAATAACTGAAGACAAATCAAATCATTTTTGTCAGCTGTCCCCATTACTGTGGCTGGACAGTAAGTAACAGTACAAAAATAACCAGAAGTGATAGGTAAAAGCTTTTTTTGTTGTTGTTTTTAAAATTATACCTTTAATATCTTTTGATTTTTGACGTTTGTTCTGTAAAAACAGGTAGTTTGAAGACAAGGTAATAGTAATTAGATAAGTTAGATAGATAAGTAATTAACAATGATAGTCATCATTAGTTGCAGCCTAAACTTACCGCCTGTACTGTACACTGCAAGCTTTCTGCGTCATTGCCATTGTTCCACGGACTCTTTGCCCTCACCTTCATTAGTCGTGGTGATTGTGCGTTGTGCCGGGTGTGTGTGCAAAACCAAACCGGGCTGAGGAACGTGTTGAGCATTGAGTAACATTTCATGGCCCATTTGCTGTGGTCTGCAGAAGCTCCTTTACTGTACGTACCGTGGAGTGGGAGGAGGTTGTGATGAGCCAATGGTGGGCACTCACCGGTGCGTGAAGGGGGCCTCAATCCTGCTCTCTCCTTCTCTGTCTTTCCCCCGGTTTTCTCACCTACCTTTCCTATCTTTAAACCAGCCCTCTGAGTGGTGTCCTGTATGTATTTGTTAGTGTGTCCATCTGTGCGTGTGTGTGTGTTGTATCAGAGACCTGTAATCAAGAGTCACTGCACATAAAGGGACTTCCAGTCATTAAGGAATTAGTGGGAGGCTAACGGCTTGTTTAGAGAATCAATTAGTTTAAAATGTGGACATGTGGACTCATTTTCACACACAGCTCTATGCGGGAATGTCAAGGTTGTACATTCAGCCTGTGAAGTTAACTGACCCTTTATGACTCTATGCCTAGTACAATCCTGAGAGGCCTCTTTAATCCCCGTCAATGGATGCTGGCTTTAAAGTGACAGTGAAATGGCACTTATTATCTTTAGCTTCCGATATGGGACATGTTTCCGGTGAAATGGAATATGAGGGAAGGTTGTAATTTCAGGAAAGATATGATCAAAAGTGTTCAGGGATTTGATTTGATCACTTGAAGTGGGCGTATATTTAGTGTTCACACTGAGCCTCCGGAGAACCACATCGACTCTCTATTCAATACTACATGACTGTATGTGTTGTTGTATCTGCCAGCGGAGGAGGAGGAGGAGGATGAATGAATCGACTTCACCCATTTTGATCACAGCTGCTGCACATTTGGAAGGGTTAAGGTTTCCGCACTTTACATTCACGCCAAGCAGACGACTCCCGTCGACCTGGCACGTCGAGCCACAAGCTAGCAATGGTGGTTGTAGTGACTGTATATAAAGCTGGTCTCCTCAAATCATATTTGAAATGTTTATAGATCAAATCCTACGCAGAATAACTCACCAAAAAGTATGACATTGTTTTACCTGAAGAGAAAAGAGATGGATTTTTACACTTGAAAGTGCTTTTTGGTTTTCCAATTCATTTGTATTCAAAACAATTTTTAAGAGAGGATGTTATTGTGAGGAAATGATGATTTCCCAGCATCAACATTCTTCCACGCAGCCTTCGATTATGTTAATTACCACAGATGTTAACACAGACAGATGTGCACTGCTACGCGTGCACACCTAGGTCTATTATACTGCCACACAACAAGACACACACTCACTTACCCATGCAGCTGGGAAGGCTTCCTCTCGGGATGTGCTGTCTGAAAACAAACTGATGGTGTTTAGCTTCACACCCCCTCAGACATGTCCATGCACACTGCTCTGCTGAAAACCTGACTGGTGGGCTCCGTGTCATTGATGCCCGCCTTGCAACATCTGTGCTGACTATCTAGTTGACGCTAGAGAAGCACACATTTGAAAGGCAACACTCGCCCACATAGGGACTCACAGCCACACACAGGCACACACACATGCTCAGACACACATGTGAACGCCACAGAGTCACACAGTCTTGCGCATGTGCGTGCATTCACACAGAGTCAAAGTTTGCAGGGGACGCATGGTTTTTAATGAGGGATTTTAGTGTTAGCTGTTCATTTGTATGTTTATGATTTCACACGTTCACGAGTCAAAACATAACAAACCACTGTAAAGTGAGCAAAGCCTATGTATACATGGGCCCTGTGGACCTTTTAATGAATATGCACATTATGTACATGTATATATTTACATACCTCATTTCTATGCTTTAACACTGGAAGCTGTAGCTGTTTGGCTGGTAACTCCTCCACTTTACTGACTGACTGTATCCTGCTGACACATGTGGTTAACAATGAGGTTATTTTTTCTATTTTCTTACTGTCAGTTGAGTTTGCCCATGTTAGCTTCCCTGATTATATTCTTGCTTGTGTCCTATTTGCAAAAGGACTGACTTTCTCTACTGTTACTTCTGCAATTACCATGACCACCATAACATCCACCACCACAAGTGCTTGTTGCCACTGATATTACCATACCATCATTACCACCAACACTAATATTAGTACTACTACTACTACTGCATTTGCCACCAATACTACTGCCACTACTACTCTACTGACATTATTCCAGTCAAGTATTAAAGGTCCCATGTTTCACACTTCATCCTGCATTTTATTTAGTTTTCATATCCATGAAAGGATATATTTGCATGATATTGTTATTATTAAGCACCATAGTAGTAGTTTAACATGGATGGTGGGTGTAAGTGGGCCGGGCTTGGAGCAGGGCTTATTTGGTGACTGCTTTGTTGTGACATCACAAATTAACATAATTCCTGACAGCTCTTTTTAAGGCTTTGTTTCTGAATACAGGGCAGCGTGTACAAGTGCTGAGTCCACAGAGAAATGCTCCTCTGTGGACTTAGCAGTTTGACACTCTCACAGTATTTGTATAGAGTATCAATTTGCTTTGTAATTTAAAAAAAAGACAAATATAATTGAATATGATCAAAAAGTCATTATTATATTGGATGTTGTTGTGAAAGGTCCAAGATTGTATAAAGTCAAATGATATATGATATTTTACAGTTATTACAAGAAACATGTATCACTTGTTATCACTTATTTTGCAACTTTTATTTGATCTTTCCACAGCGTTATGCAAACAAACAAACATGTGAAGACAAGTTAATGATGATGGCAAAGGGAAAGATGTAGTGGGTGGCAAAAGTCTGAAAAACACAAAACCCAGAACTGAAGATTTATTCTCTGTGACAGTTAATACATTGTACAACAACATCAGTGCTGTGGGATGTGGCCAGACTGAAACAATTTCAGCAGCATAAACAGTGAAGCTTTACATCAAATATGCATCACATTCGGCTTGAAATATAGATGGGCCAAAATGAATTATGGTAATATGTCTCTAGACTTCCACAAAGAGGACTAGAGGGATGAGGACTAGACAAAGAAAAGAGTAATTAAAAAGTTATTTCTAGTAACTCGGTCATGGCTTGTTTCAATAATTCCCCAAAATGAATAGTGATCCTACAAATTGTTTTTATATTTAATAATGCAGTGTAGACATATATTGTACATGCTGAAAACAGTGTTACACAAGAATAACAACCACTAATAGTATTACTATAACAAATGTATGAAAATAAATATATAGTGATAAAGAGGAGATGAAAAAAGACAACTACGGTAATAATAACTAACTATTTTCAACATAATTCATGGGTTTATAAAAAAAAACAAAACAAAACAAAAAAACAAAAACAAAAAAACTTGACCACTAATGAAAGAAGAAAAGTGAAGCAGAAGCAAGATTTTAGTGGGAGTCTGTTGCACCTCCTTCACTTTGTTATGCGTCTTTGTGCCACAATACAGTGACTTGAGAGGATCAAAGTGTTTGGCTGGGAAAGCAGCAGACTTCTGAACTGTAATGCTCCTAAAGCCCAGGGAGGCATTAGCATTGTCTGCCTGTGGCACTGTTACTGCCTCCTTAGCTGCTCATAAAAGCATGAATGCAAAAAGAAACACAACTTCTAAGGGCCACTGGAATACTGTAAAAATTAATTTATGGTATTTTGGGTTTTCATAAGAGTTACTCATGACTCCTTTAACAAAGTAGAGCAGTTGCAGTGCAGTAATGTAGAAACTGAGAATGCACCGTTTGATGGTTTACAGTAGGTTTTTATAGTTGTTGACCGTTTGTGTTCATTGGTGTACACATTAGATACCGTGTAGTTAAGTTGAAAATTACACTCAGGTGATAATCAAACGTGCAAAAATAGCCATAAACACAAAAGCAGCCGACGTCCCATGGCTTAATCTCCTTGTGCAGGATGGGTCAAAGCTCTGGGGCCTAAAGTCAAACTAGAGTGTGTTCAGGCATACAGAGATAAACATCCAGGAGGAGGCAGGATGCCAGTCATTGTCAGTGGAAGCACATGCCAGTAGTGGTGGCAGGGATCCAAAGAAGTAAAAAAATCCATCCAGCGGTGCAGCATGTGGAGTTGAGAGAGGGTTTTTTTTTTTCCTCAATGCAAATGTACTCTGACAGGTATAGGAGCCTGCAGTACACAACATAGGGTGCAGCTGCAGCAACGGAGGCACACTTGACACACATGAACAGCAACAGAATCGCTTTGTGTGTGACACTTTTTTCCTTTCCTGTGGAGATGCCGAGTACGTTGTGGTCGCTCCAATGCGCCCCCCGCTCAGTTTGTATTTAAAGCTCAGTTTCAACTTCTGGATGACCTTCCCATGAGCCTGTAATGTCACAAAAACCCAAATGCTTGGAGTGATGGACCTTAAAGAATGAAACAGGCTCTCGTCCGGATCACCAGGTTCTGACAAGTCTTCCTCTCAGAGGGAGGATAATTGCTCATACCTTCTTCTATCTTAAACTGGAATGCATAATTCAAAACTGCTGGGCTCCTTGTTTTGACTTTGAAATGCCGTGGTGCTTTGCTGCTACCTGGCGCATAGCGACGTGACCCTATGCGACGCTTCACTGTGCTCTGTGCTCCACCTTGCGGTTGGTGCAGCTTATACTACTGATCAGCCACAATCTGGGCCCGGTATCATCTCTGTGTCCAGCGTGGACACTTCAGTGCCTCAGTAGTGGTAGAGACTGCAAAATAAAGACACCGTGTTATTCCCTACGAAGCACACCAACCGGTGGCAAATGATCCAATTTGTCAAGCACCAGTAAATACTACGTTACATCTACTAATTTTGCCTTATAACGTCATTTGGCTCCCATTCAGCTGGATATGTAAATTAAGTGCTCAGTGCTCAACAAACCCCGAAAGCTACAGATTCAGCAAGTGAGACAGCCTGCTTCTTATCCTTATGTCTGACTGGAAGGGAGCATCTTCACACTAGAGTCTGAAACTACCAGGAGGTCCTCGCTTTATGATTTCAGGTGACACTCGTAGAGACTCATCGGTGCAAAAATGTAGACAGTGTGGAACCAGGACGATACAGTATGAATTTTCTAGTTCTGATGAGATGGTTTGGCTGTGTAACGCGACCGGTTTCTCTCCAGAGAAGTAACATTTTAACATCATTACCATCATTCTGTTAAAACTTTGAAGGCAAAGATCAGTCCATGAAATGAATAAATATTGATTTCCACACATGAAATACTGCTGTTTTAATGTGGAGTTCCTTTCCATCCAATGGTCCAAATGCTTTTGTAACTTATCCTAAGCTCGAAACTATCAGACAAGAAGAGGAATCCATCGGTGGATGTCAAAAAAAAAAAAAAGCCTGGATTAGTAGCTAAGTATTTAGTAATGGACAGAGAATTTGCCCTGTGTTGCTTCTCCTCAGTGTTCGGCCTGTTAGATAAGCCACCAACTTAACATCACTCATTCCCACCCAAACCACGTATTTTTTTAGAACATTTGCAAAGTAAATTGAAGTGTCTATTTTGTATTTTTGTTCATCTGACCAGATGTTATCCATTTACATATTTGGCTGTCTCCACTGTCGACAGACTATTCAGTGTGAGGAATTAATAATTTCCTAATGCTGAGAGGCACAAAGAGAGACTGATAGCATCCCTAATGAGCGAGCTGTACCTTGCAACTGCGTGGATGGCAGGTGAATATCAATAACACCTTTTTGTTCGGAAAACATTTTGAGTTCACGACTTTATTCAGTAAGCCAAGTCCGACCAACTGACAGGCATGCATCTCTCAGCATCACCTGGACAGAATATAAAAATCTAAAATAAAGGCTAAACTTCAAACTGCTCATCACTCTTCATATATGGCGACTTTTTTCGATCCAATGCACCCACAAGACCGGCAAACGCGCACGACTGTGAGCGCTCACGCTCACGCTCACGCACGCTCTGCACGAGGCCCTGAAAATCTTGATAGAATCCACTCAAATGTTAAGGAGTTAATATCGGTTTCAATTAATTCGCCAGACCTGGCCAGGGAGCGGCGAGCAGAGCTGAGGTGGACCCGGGTGTGTGACGGGTGATGAGGTGGCGGCTGCAGCGGTGGTGTCGGCAGGGTTGGTGAGGGGTTTAGTATCTAAATGAGGGGAGTAATCCACTGAGTGCCTATAATGTAATGAGTCAGTCTCGCTTAATGGAGCCTATTTGAGGAAAAAGGCAGTGTGGGAATGAGGAAGGTGGCGGTTCTGGAGGCGCGTGGATGGATTGGTGGACTGAAAAGGTGGCTACATGATAATATGTCACGCCAACTGTATGAGCACACTCTCAGCAGCTGTTTTATTTGTGCAATTGCTGAATTGTGATGCTGCAGTGCATCACGGAAGTGTGTTACTGTAAAGCTTGAGGTTACAAATAACACTGTTTTTTTTTTTTTTTGTTTTTTATCTAAAACAGAACTGGTGTTAATGCTGTCAGAGTGGCTTTATCTTAGCCCTGTGGTACAGGGTAATTCCTGAACTGCCAAGCTGTGTTAGCGCAGACGATTTCCATTTGACTTTGAAATCCGTGCTTGGTCACACTCATGCACACGCGTGCATTCACACACACTCTCACACACACACACACACAAACACACACACACGCACACACGCACACACACACACACACACACACACACACACACAGAGCCACAAACACACACCCCACCCTCCACTCAGCCAGCATATATCTGCATTTCATTGACACAGTCAGTCCTCTTTTAAGAAACCATGTCCTAAATTCGCTTATGTTCCCTCAAATATAATTTCTCTTATCAGAATGACTTCAAATGATAACTTAAATAAAAGTACAAGGATTGCTCGTAACCAATGACTGAATTATTCTTAAATCCACTTTGTTGGCTTGTCTTCTCCTGCTTTGCTTCTCTGGGACATGTTTTAGAGTTTATTTGGGATGACTAATGGAGTATTATTTGTTTTCCTGTTTCTACCTGTTTCTTTTCCCTTCCACTTAAA
Organism: Rachycentron canadum; assembly: GCA_038496675.1. Classification (NCBI taxonomy): domain Eukaryota; kingdom Metazoa; phylum Chordata; class Actinopteri; order Carangiformes; family Rachycentridae; genus Rachycentron; species Rachycentron canadum. The sequence goes on from CM076666.1 coordinate 6,464,201, forward strand.
GGGTGGAAAAGAACAATTCTCTTATGTAACCATGCAGCTAATCTTGGTTCAAGGTTCTCAGCATCTGCCGCCAACTGGTCGCTCTGGGACTATTTTTTCAATGAGAATTTGTCTGTTTGTCCAAGGTAACAAGACCATTGTTTCTGGTGAGGATGTGTTGCTTTTGAGCTTTTCAAATGTTGTTTTTCGACGCTTCTGAGAAGCTCAAATGAAATGCAGTTCATCTTCACAGCATGAGAGTGACAGCACCAACCTTTGAAGACCGATATCTCAAAATCTTGGCTCTTAAAACCCAAAACATTCTGCATGATCGGATACCGACAGGAGGAAAGTAAAAAGGGATGCCTTCCTGTAAATTGGATGGACTGATTTTTGAAGAAGCGGATTTACTCTTTTAAACAGCATTTTTCTCTTTTAAACAGAACTGATTAAAATCTTCCTCTGAAGATCAAGTTAAGGTTGGAAATTAAATTGGTGTCAATGTGCGCGCATCAAAGACTGCACTTCTCTGCTTCCAACACCTCCTCAGGAGTCAGTGGTTGTATTATTCATGTCTTCCGTGCTGGTGTCATATCTGTGGCTCCTGCTGTTGTTGTGCGCTTCTTGTTGCCTGTGTGTACAGATCTGATGATCTGTCGCTCTGCCAGGCTGCGGTGTTTAATCCAGGTCAGCTGCCATCTTACCCTGCTGTTTTCACGGCCTGTTAGAAATCGCTTAATTGGCCTCTTTTTCTAAGGCGAGTGTGTGTATGTGTGTGTGTGTTTAAAGATAGGGATAGACAGAGTGTCACAAGAGTCTCATCTGTTTGTTTGGCACTGTGTTATGGTTTGGGGAGGATGCACAAGACCAGACACATAGCCAGATGTGATGAGTTGCTCCTGGCTGTGACACAAGTGACATGGCACTGAACAGAGTGCAGACCTATTTGCTCCAGCTCTTGTACCATAAGTCAAAAACAAAAGCATCCGTGGTTTTTGTCATCCGTGTTGTGATATTTTCGTGTCATTCATATGCAAATGGGATTTTATTCCTGTGACAGTGACAGTGAGCCTTAAAGTACAAGTTGTGGGCAGGAAGGACACTCTGACATAAACACAAAATGTCTCACACATCTGTAAAAAAAATGAAAAAAAAAATAAAAAAAACAACAAAAACAACAAAAAAAACTTAGTTGTCACAGATGCTTCTCATATTTTGGAGGGTCTTTGCAGCAAATGGGTTTTGGGCAGTGGGAGGCTCAGGTGGTAACCATTTGAGGATGATTACAGAGGGGCCAGCACCGAACTGCCAGACTAACTGTGTCACAGAGGCACAATGAAATGTTGTGTAACAAATTAGCTGCACTGGAAAAAAAAAAACGAGACATCGTTCAAATATTTATTTGAAAAGGAAACAGCTGTGTCTGTTGTCGCTGTAGTTTATCTAGTGCCTGTTCGTTTTGGTTTTAAGAAATATATCCAGTCATGAATCGTTGTTTATTTTGAAAAAAAAAAAGTTGGTTCGCCAAAAAAAAAAAAAAAAAAAAAAAAAGAGGTAGCAACAGGATATATATAAACACACTTCGCTGAGGCACATATGAAATTCCTCTCACCTCCAATGGTTTGGGGTGAAAGGCAGCAAACCTCAGCTGGAGGCTATAAAACTATCTGCATGGCCAGATAACACAAAGTTCAAGTGAGGAAAAAAAACAAATATGAATGTGTATTTGTGTATATGTGTATTTACTATTGGCTTCTATCTTTTCAGTGGGTAAAAATCTGTTTTCAGACCTGCATGGACATGAGGCAATCTGTAGCTAAACATTTGACTTCACTCTTAACTCAGTAAACTCTTGTGCATCAGTTCAGCAGGACATTCAATGTATATTGTTGACCCTGTTGATCAGCAGTTTTTGGGCTTAGTTCCATCTTCCTATAAATCTGAGTTCGGTTTATCTGAAGAGCACAAGTTGCTGAGAACCTGTGTGGCTAATGTTTTTCCCTCTCTTTTTTCTCTCCTTCTTTCCTTCACTACAATCCTGCTCATGCCTCCTCACCCTCTCCCTCATCATTCCTTCTGTCTTCCTCCTTCTATCTGTCCATCTACACAGGTCCCCCACCAGATGGGTGCGCTGACCTTCTACCGCTACGAACAGCCAATTGTAGACTACTGCCAGGCCCATCAACCCTTGCGGCTCAACATGGGCTTTGAGGGACCCCCGCAGGGTCTGGAGGGCCTGGAGGACCTGGGACCGTGTGATAGGGGCACTATACAGACAGTGGCGCTGCCCGCCGTGCCCTCTGCTGCTAGCATAGGCGCTCCTATGCCCGGGCCCCGATCTCCTCCACCATCCCTCAGACCACCGACTGACGGTCCCAGCGGCACTCCTTTCCCTCCAGCCGAGCGCACCGGCACACTCAAATTTGGACGCTAGCGAGCCACGCCTGGTTGTCAGAAATGGGGCTACAGCCTTTGATTTACCATGACTTTGAAATGAAGGGGCAGGCGAGCTGGTTATTCAGTGGGGCCTTGTTTTCAGAACATGACTATGTGAACTAGAGGACAAAATTTTCTGATTCTGCCTGGAGGGAATTTGCCATTTGAAACACACAGTCTCACCAGTATACAGTAGAGGTTTGAGATATCATTGCTGATCATTTTGATTTCTTTTTTTTTTTCCAAAGCACCTTAATTAAAACATATCACTACTCACTCATGGGAGGTAATCCAGCATATAAAAAAAAAAAACAAAACAAAACAAAAAAACCTTGTTTCCAAATCCGGTCTTTGCCATGTCCCATGTCAACATCATGGGGCTCCTGTTCACGACATAATGGCAGTCCGCTTGTGACAGGGAAAGTGCAATAAACACGGGTTCTCAATCACAGAGGGTGACAGCGGCAGCATAAAAGAGATGGACCTAGACATCATATAAAGAGCAGGAGGCTGCTTACTGTGATAATTATTCCATTTACTGGTCAGAAATTGTTAACAAAGGCAAATCAATATCATTATTTCATAAAGATGAGTCATTTTCTAAAGACAAGTAATGGCAGAGTTTCTATTTCTTTTATGTGGTTGGATGTTGGGTTTCACGCTTCTATTCCATTAATGTGCATGTCAAACCAAAGAGTTTACTTATATTTTCCTTTAATGCACATACGCTACTTTAGCCAAGGGCATTCCTAAAATGCCAGTTGTTCTACTAAAACTAGCCTCTGCTAACTCACACTCACAATCACAACCAAATCTCCTGGTAGCCTCAGATTGAGATTGAGTTTATCTTCACAGATTAACAGAGTCATGGAGCAAGTGAGGTAGTGAGACTGTAATTTTAAAGAATATAGATATGTTTTTTTTGTCATAGTGATGTATCGTATCCAGCCCTCCCAACATCCAGTTTAATTCTTATTCATGACCTTGCCGATGCTACAAACCACGACCACAGAAGCATTTTAAAGGAGATATCTTGGCATGTTCCATAAATGTCTAAAACACATAGTACATCGACCCATTCCACATCAGAATGGCAGGTCTTTGTATATGATAATATCCCAGCTGAATGACTCACTATGCTTTAATGAGGTAATCATGGAGATTTTTTTTTTTTTGTGGTAAAATAAGTACATCTGAATGCAACCTATTGTACATATTCTTAAAAAAGGTCCACTTTACTGAAGGTCAAACCACTCTCACTGCCCCAAACAGTCATTTAAAATGTTGTTGAGTCAATGTTTGACTTTCATCACACTGGACAGTTTGGCGAGCACCGTCTTACTGGGTTGGCAAAGCTCTGGCCGTGTGCTCCCATCTCCCCTCCACCACAGAGAACAACAGTGCCTAGTGGGAGCATGTTGAACCAGCACGTTGACTTCTCTTTGACCTGCGTATGAACCTGTGGACCGCACTGGGAATATTGCCTGACATCTCCCTTTTTTTTTTTCAAGAAAGCGTGCCTGCGGTGCTGGACTTTATTGCACTCGGTAACGCTTTGGCTGACAGTTCGAGCACTTCTGCTTATTGACTCATGGAGCTGATGAGGACTTCAGATACGGCTATGATAGCCTGTCAAATATCATCTACGGCTTAATCCAAGCAGTGCTCTGGGGTCATTTTCTACATGTCAGCGGACATACTCCTGGGAGTTGGGGGAAACTGTGCTCGGTCCTCCCACAATGCAACTGATTGATCCACAGATGAAACGAGGGGCCAAAATTCTCCACAAAACGTGGGTGTATCCTCAAGATTAAAGAAAAAAAATAGGGATTTTTTTTTTCTTTTTTTTGTTCGTTTGTTTTTAGTTTTGTTATCTTATTATCTTTTTGGCTTGGAACAAAAAGAGACAGTTTTTGAGGTGTTCACAGATGATGTCAAGAAATTCTATATGACTAATCAAAGGACAAAATTGAATAGAACTTATTTATCGTGTAAATAGCGAATCTTTAATGATAAAAAAAAAGTATGAACTTCACTTCTTCTGAAACACAAACTGCTTGTGGCCAGAAGAGGAGCCTTATTCACTTTCCAGTGGGAATCTGTTACCAAGATGACTCGGTGAAGAGGTTCCTACTGCGACGCTCCTGTTGTTTCGATGATAAATATTTTTCTATCTGCTCCTGTCACTATTCTACCATTCCACCATTATATAACTGAAATTATTTCTCAAATCCAGCCATGTTACTGTATCCCACAAACAAGGGAAGATTGGGAAGCCTGTTATTGTGATGTACTTCGAACCTCATTAAGGTCCATATTTTCTGTTCTGACTTCCAAAACGTTTGAGAGGTCGTCGTGCAGGAGGTGGCCGTATGATGTGTTGTTGATCCACTCCTCTTGTTTAAGAAGTTCGACTCCCTCTGCCATTTTAAGGTCTACTCGGGGAGAAGAAGTGTGCTATTCTTTATACCAAGAGTTTAACTTGTGAAGGATGTTTCTTTTTTTTTTTCTTTTTTTTGATGTGCCATTATTTTGTTCAGTGTTTTACCGACCACCAGCCCCAAAACAACAAGCGACCCAAAAGTCTTCATGGTTCCATGACTAAGAAGGGTTTGGTCCCCTTCATGTACAGGACATTGCATAAAAAGCAGTTGATTCGCTCAGTATGGTTGCTTAATAGTGCTGGTGGAGTTTACTTTGTAATAGCAGCTGTGCCAATGTCTTTATAATGGGAGCTCTCTCAATTCTATCCATGTATTGTCTTGCCTTGCTCTGTATCACCCCTGCTAACTCCTTGGCCTGAATTTCATGTCTGCCTCTTGGTGACTCGGGTGAACCTGTTTAATGATGTTCTATTTCTGTCCGCATGCTGATATTTTGGGAACCTACACCCAGTTAGGGAGGAGCGCTGAACCAGAGACAAACAGTGCAGCAGATAGTTGCTGTCTGGTGTGCCCTAAAACCAGAAGCACGTGTCATGGACGACTTCACTGTTTTTAAAGCAACTTGTGTGCTGAACCATACCTGCCCCTGTCTCACCGAAACTAGAATTCCCTGGCTGTTGAGCTGAGAAAGAGGCTTGTGTTGGGCTCTTGCTCCAGGGACAGACTTTCCCTTTAATAGCCTCCTGCTAAAGCCCAGTACCCCACATGTAGTAATTATACCTCAGTTTTCAGAGCAGTGATGCTGGTTCAATTCTCTCTAAACACAATGATCAAAGCTACTTCGCCCATCATGTGTAATTAGAAAATGCTAATAAAATCTGTGTATGCTCACAATTAAATCAACTACTAATAAGCAATTGATTAATCATGACTACCTCCCTGATAAAATTGGATATGTTCAGTAGAATGTTGGAATTGTGCTGCCAGTAATTATTTAGTCTTTTGTCCATTTCTTTTGCCATCAGAGAGCTGGAAGCACAGGCGCTGCATGCTAATGATGCATGTATGAGCCGAACTCCAGGACCGTCTGCGCTAGCCCTGCAAAGCCAACAGGCTTTATTTTCTCTTCTGCTGTTTGTTTATGGTTTCGAACACCCCGAGCTCCTCGCCCCGCTTCACTCTCGGGCTCTAGAGTTTGGGCTCAAGTCCACACAGAGCGTTTTCTTCTTCTTCTTCTCTTTCTTCTTCTTCTTCTTCTTCCTCTTCTTTGTCTTTGGCTTCTTCTTTTTTCCCCTCATTTATTATTTGCTCCGGGTGGGGTGAATAAAGGTCTAAAGAATTGCAGTAAAAACTTTCATATTTCAGTGTTGATGCTCAGAGGAAACGTGAAATGCAAATCTCAAAGGGGACAGTGAAAGCAGAGAAGGCGAGAGAGGAGGGGGGACGCAGAGATGCTGTACAATAGGGGGGACGTGGAGGGACAAATATAAATGCAAGGACACTTTATTTTACTTTATAGTAAAGGCTTTGTGATGTCTCTAAATGTCCCTTGCAACTCTAAATCCACTGGAAGAAATGGCACATGGTCCGGAACAACCCAGAACAGCGTTCCAGTACCTTCGATTAACAGGTAAATAAATCTAAATGGCAGTTTCACACATCCTAATAATCTCTCGCGTGTTCATTTTTCCGTGTGCTGCAGCCTGGCGCTCCTTCCTGCTGATGCCATCGAGATACTCACTCGGCAAATCAGAGAGCAATGTCACCCCACGGGCCCACCCCCACACTCAGCACACACTTAGCAGTCTTTTCAGTCTTTTTTGCCCCTATCCTCGCTTTTCTCCTGGAGTTTCAATTCCCCTGATTTTTTTTTTTTTACTCCCACATGATGAAATTTCAATATTTGCTCATCTACTATATTTATTAGAAATAGTATCACTGCTGTTTGTGATTGGTTTTTAAATTGTGTACTTATCCCCCATATTTGTCAGTTGGGTCTAAACAGAGACAGAGAGAAATGAGAAAATACACACACACACACACACACACACACACACACACACACATACAAACACACAGAGAGGACAGATCATCACATAAATCAATGGCCCTTTTAACTTATTTAAGCAATGACCCTCTTATCTAGGAACACATGCAAAACTCCATGTTATAAGTTCCTTATTGTTACAGTAATAAGAAGAGAGGAGAAGCAGTTGACCAGTACAGGGAAATGAGCCTCTGGTGTGAACAGCCGGGCTGCTGCTTGCCCGAGAATTGACATATTGCAACGCTTCCGCATCCTGTCTGAGCCAATGACTATAAAGATAAAGATGGGTGACACGTCTCCACTTCCTATCATTGGACAAAAATGAAGCCAAAAATACCCTAGTTACGGGCGCAGCCATCCTGCTATGGCGACGTCATTCGGATCCAGTCTCCTAGACACCAACTCGACCCAATTGTGAGTCTGTCAAAATTGGGTCGAGCCATCAATCATCATCATCACTGCGGCATCAAATAACTAATTAAATCAAATCAGAACAATAAACCATTGAACCTTTCAGTGTGATAATTAAATTCAATTTAAATTTATTTATAAAGTGCCAAATCATAACAGGCACTTTACATATAGAGCAGGTCTAGACTGAACTATATATAATATACTACAATAGAATTATTTAAAAGGACCCAACAAATCCCACCATGAGCAAACACTTGGCGACAATGGCAGGAAAAACATCCTTTTGAGAGGCAGAAACCTTGGGCAGGACCAGACTCAGGGTGGGCAGCCATCTGCCTCGATCGGTTGGGTTGAGAGAGAGAAGTAATAATAGTAGTGTAACCAACACCCATGTCCCATCTCCTAACCAGGAGGGGGCAGGGTTTATGAGGAGTGCAACCCACCATCGACGGGCGTTCAAGATGTTTTGGCCTCACTTTTGATACAGTCCGTAGTGTGAACCCAGCGGCTTGCCCGTAGATGTCAACAAACCCACAGTTGTGGCACTAGCTAGCTACAGAAGGGAACAGAACGTAAATGGTCTTTCTCTGTTTTTTTTTGTTTGTTTGTTTGTTTTGTTTTGTTTTTCTTTTGAAGCAGCTGGTAATTTTCAAATGCAACATTTTAAACAGGGCTCAACAAATGTCACCGAAGACACAAGCTGTTTTGTTTGCAGCTCGGCTGTCTGTCTCGTTAGCTACCCGTTAGGTATCAGTTATTTTTAGCTTACCTATGGGTAAACCTGCTAAACCCCTGGCTTCAGCCAAGATCAAATACACGCAAGTCACACACACAAGTATTCTGTAGAGTCACATATGGCACACAGACTAAATACAAGGCACAGTGGCGTTGTCTAAACTGTATGTATTATGCATGCTCACATACAAAAGTACTCCAATACACTCATATGGTGTAAACACCTTATCTGAAATGAACTTATAATTTATACTATATTTACCAAGAATCTACTTTACCTTGTCAGTCTTTTACTGCAGAAACAATCATGCATAAATGCATACAGACAAAAAAAAATAAAATGAAATAAAATAAATTAAAAAAAAAAATTAAAAAAATACAAACACAGGCATCACACATTGATAGATGATAATAAAGCACTGCAGGTTTTGACACTTTCATCCATTCCAGTTCACCCAAGGCCATCTGCGACGGTTCAGTAGGTTCTAATCCATTACCTGATAAATAGATTTGAAAAATTAATTCCAAGCCAGACGTGGATTTGCAGCTTTTCTTCCGCTGCCATACATCTGTGTCTTACCCGCAGGCAGCGCTGGGGCATAGCCATACAGCACACAGTTTTGACTCCAGAGAGTCAGCACGTATACATATGGATAGGAGAGGGGAGGGGAGGGGGGAGAGGGGGCATACAGGGGGAAAAAAAAATAAAAAAGCTAATGCTCCCCATCTGCCACTTCAAGATTTCCACTTTCTATTTTTGTTAGTGTGTCATTAGTGCGTGTGCAGACTGCAAAGTGGGAAGAATTAATAACTTTGTCATGCTAAAAGGCATAGAGCGAGACAGGAAGCCTTGCTAGTGAGTTAGCTACCCCGCATGTACCCAGAAGGCCTGTGTATGTGTGTGTGTGTGTGTGTGTGTGTGTGTGTATGTATCTATAGCAGCACCTACTCCTCTACCTCCTCTGAACCAACATCACCTTTAATGTTCAGGCCAGCCCGGTCCCCATTGATTGTTATTGTTCCATGCTGTTTCACATTAGCAGGAAGTCTTTAACCTTTGACACACATTGTCCTGATTCTGTTTTTCTGTCGTTGCTCATGTCAGAGGGGACGCAGAAAGGGGAGGCATGATCATTAACCTCTGTCGGCGAAAAACACACTTTTGCGTTTGTCTGACAAAGCCCGTTTACGCCCCTAATTGGATTTAACGTGAGCACCGAAGAAAGGAAGGTTTTTATTTAAATGGGCTGCATTTCGCTCCTGCAGTCGGCTCGAGAATGCAGAGAGAGAGAGAGAGAGAGAAAGCAGGGAGGAGCTGACAGAAAGCAATATCAGAATTAGACTTTGTTTCCTTGCAGGCTCAAAGCATTTACCCATTATTTTGCTTCCTCTTAAATGCTTTCAATATAAACCACAGGATCCCCACTGTCTCCTTCTCGTTCATTTCCTGCAGAGAGCATTGATTTCTGTAGGGTGTAAATAAGCGCTGCATTGTTTTCTTTAGTAGTTGGTTTGTTGTTGATTTTTTTATTTTTTTTCTTATTTGGATTTTTATTTTTTATTTTTACTGTATTCAGACCTTAAGCATTTTTGTGGAGACCTGGTCCAAGCGCAAAAATATGGCTCTTTGAGTATATTATTGTCAGAAAATGTTTTGTAAAAATTTTGATGATGATATCAGAAATAAACATCTAAAGATGGGAGTTATGATGTCTTGTTTACCTGCACGCGCTATCAACAAGAGTTATCTAATTCTGGGCTACTACTACTGAACAGTGAAAGCAGTCAGGTAACAGTGACCCATCAAGATGTGCTACTGGGAGTGTATGATAGTGTTGTTGGAGCGATAGTTAAAATATACAGCTTGTAGTTTCTGGCATCAATGACGATTAGCTATTACACACAAGTAACCTAAATGATCAGCATTTAAACATTAACATTGTATAAATGCTAACTTTGATCTGAAACTGTAATCCATTATGTGAGGTTTGAGTTTTTGTACTGAAATTGGTTGAATATTAGCCTACGATTATTGCCATCTGATTGTCATAGAACGTATCACGAGTTCAATCAACTAAATGTCCAATGTATAGTTGACTTGACTGAACCAATTGAGCTATTTATAATTCACATTAATTCACATACATTTTCCAGCATGCACTTCTTTAAGGGTAAAAATCGCTTTTCCGATATAAAATAAAAGTGATGGAGATAATCTTCTTTCTCATCAAAATGAAAACCATGTCAACCATTGGCATTGGCCTACACTTCACATCTTTCCTCTAACCTTAGTTACAAGTCTTGGGGATCATATTGAACATTATAACACTAATAGTCTCAATGTTCAATATGATTGATGAAAAAATGTTAATTTGTAGTGGGGAGAGTAACCAGATTTAAATTACCTTCACTGAGAGTGAATTAACAGAAGGATAAATTCTTAATTGTGATAAAATAAAATGGTGAAAGATTAATTTTAGATTTAATTTAACAAATTTAATTAAACTACCTCACTCTGAATTTTTATGAAATTTGTTGCCTTGAATTGTTGATATTTCTTTCATTTTTTTTTTTTTTTTTTTTTTACAAGCTCCTCATCTAAGGTTACACAGATTAGGCAACTAGATAGAAGCAAAAAAGGTAACTGACTGATCAATTAAAGGTATTTGGTATTTCACGAGAAGGGCATTTAATCCTTGGAGACGACAGAATGGTTGTTTCCCAGTGATGAATGGGTCAGTGATAGTGACTCTCAAAGCTAAGAAAAGAAAAGGCCACTTGAAACTGAAGCAAAACTCTCCCAAAAAAGCCATTCAGGCTTAATAAAATGTCTTAACTGCAGTACAGGTTCTGTTCAGTGCCATCTTTTGGTTCTGGCTGTTGGTGATTTACCCTGAGAGCATCGATGGTAAACAAACTTGCCCAGTTGGTTGATTTTCCCGTTGTTTCTGTCTGTTTCAGGGCTGCACCAGCTCTGTGCTTTTCACAGAGCATCCGGCTCGGCCTGTGTGGGAGTGGGGACATCGGTTTTAGATGTCTTATGGCTGAAGCAGATGTGACTTCTTTAGCCTGCACACTCCCTCACTGTCTTCTCAATTCTCTGCTGTAAAATAAGGATTTCCTCAGCAAATTGTGCCACCGTTGTGTCTGGAGAGATTCATTTCAGTCCAAAAACCAAATGAACATAAATTCTGCTTGGCTGCACTGAAACACTCATTCAAACATCTAAACAAATTCACAGTAATGAGTGTAATATGGACCTTGTGCCACCTGCTGCACTGCAATCAAAGGGTCCAAAGAGAGGGAACAAAATCAAGCTCAGCAGGCTTTGACAGCCTGTGGTTAGCCTGACTAGGGATTCCTCAAAATAGCAACACGATGCACAAAGAGCAACATAAGAACAAGAAACACAGACCACAATGTCAGGCACTGTGTGATCTGTGATCGCATTGTGACAATCCCCTCCCCACAATGTGTGAGGAGGTTGTCATTCCCTGTAGCTGGAGTTTCTGAGGAGTTCAACACAACACAGTGGCTTTTTTGAAACCTGCCAACATGTTGAGACGGTGCTTCAGGCTCATCAATGGTCTTCACGCCGAAACATCAACGCGACCGCAGCACCTATGCTTTCAAGTGAAGTGAGGAGCATACACAAGCAAAAGAAACAAAGCCTTTTCAGTCAGAGAGGAAATTTGTTTCACACAGTGTAAAGGTATCCTTTATGTCAAACAGGGGCAGAACTCCAGCAGAGGAGGCTTATTCCACACTGCACTGTAACTGAACTTTGTTTAACCAAATCAGCTCCATAATAATAACAAGCCCTATGGATTTGTGTATGATTTTTTTTTACATAAAACCTGGATGCCTTAAAATAATATACAGAGAAAAAGAATTTAACAGAGTGGGGTTTCTTTTGTTTTTTCAATTTGGTATGGCTCTAAACACCTCAGAACTCGGGAGCATTTCAGGCCATGCCATAAACATGAACCCAGCCAGAGAGATGAATCATAGCAGCAGTGAATTCAGAGCACTTTAATGCTGCAATCAGGAGCAAAATGCTGCATCATATTTGGTGAATTCATTCAAAACTGACTCAGACATCAAACCAGTTCCCAATATGTGTTACTTGCTGATGACGGCCAGGCGTTTACCAGAAGGTTTTTTCGGCCTGTTATTAAAGGTCCTATATGCCTAATTCACTGCCACTAGAAGTCGTACCAAACCACCAGCATCTCCCACCTGAGCAAGGTGCTACGAAGACCACTCAAAAGAACCACTTAACACACAAGAAGCACAATTAAATTAGCAGCTCTGTGAACATGAACGCAAACAAGCCACAACCATCAGCTCAAGCTAGCGTTGTTGTGACCATGCTCCACGTCAATGCAATGCATTAAGCCAACCAGCCACAGCAACATTTGCTGAATACATTCATCATATCAGTACCAGCAAGTCAGCCAGCGTTATCACGCTACTGCAGCCAGTTGCTAACAAAAATGGTCATGTAACATTATGTAGCCACCAAGTTGCTTACGCATGGAGGAGAGGAAAACTAGTTCTGAGTGATGCTGGAGCCTCTCAGCAGCTTGCAGTGTTCTTGATCTCAGTAAAGACAGACCAGTATTGGCTCCACGGTTGGACTAGGACAGAGATTCAGTCTTGGACTTATCAGGAGCGGCAGGCATAGAGAGAAATAGTAAAGACACTGAAGGAGCCAGCAAATAGTTAAAACCTCGGCTGTTCTGATGATCCACCAGCCGACCAGGAGTTGAGCCAGTAGTACCCGTGGCCAGTCCGTCTGTGCTCCGGTCTTATCGCTTTCTTTGTCAGACACCTTTTGAGCTGAGGAAAATGTGGTGTCTTTCGTGGAGGAAAATCTGGAAGGTCACTTTCACCTGAATGCTGTGTGCTGCACTGTGCCAGTGGGGGTCTTGATCCAAACAGAAAGCTGGTTGATGGCACGGAAACATGCCCAGTGAGTCACCAAAATACTGAGCAGGCATAGACGAGGGGAAAAATTCAATGACAGTGGCCAGATAACCTACATTTTAGAGTTAGCGTTTATTATACAAACTTTTGGGAGACAGTGCGGGCATATAAATACTCAGAAAGTAAACTTGACGACTCGACTGACTTGTTCTGAGTGAACCAAATCCCCTCAGCGAAGGAGTACCGTCAGTGTCACAGAGATGGGAGATCTGTTTGCTTCAGCCTGCTGTCACTTCAGATGCACACGTCATGTCATCACTGCCTTGGAGTAACATGACAGGCCTGCTCACAGTCCGGCTCACAGCGGTTTTCAGGACATGAGGTCTTGCTATCTTTTACTTTTCTCCTCCGATGATCACACACCCTCTGGAGTACCGTCAACACAGACGTCAAGAAATTATCCAATACTTATTCAGCAAAAGTTTAAACTTTAACCAGCTAAGCATCCGTCAGGTGACCCTACTAATGGCATAGGTAATGGAAATTCATCTACCACACAGTATAGTAATTGGTAAAAAGAAATAATAATCACGGTTATTTTTTTAAATTTAATTATTCGGAACTGGCCCACTTTTGCATGATAATCAAAGCGTATATATTTCATATAGACCTTATTAGATACCAGATATGAAGATATGCCGAAATGCTATGAGCAGCTTCATATCAAAATACACCAAATTGCTACGCTTTGGGAGAGAACCAGGTTTTCCTCTGCAAAGGCACACCTTATCTGAAAGGTTAAAAAAAAAGGTCTGACATGGCTGAGGGGGTCAGCCTATTTCAGCTGATTGCACACAACCCACCTCATCTCCGTCTGTGTGAAAAAGCCTGTGGCTGGTGTTTGATTGGCCAGGTCAGGTGGCTCGGTAAGTATGCACTGTCTGATTCTCAGTGACCTTTAAAGCAGTGTGATGCTAGCACGGGGCTCAAAACTCTCTACTGGGTAGGAGTGGAAAATTCATAGGTTTGAGACACTCTGAGGTTGTTTCTCACTGTTTTGCAACCGCAACTCTCTCTTGCTCTCTCTCTCTGTCTTTCTTTTCTTTTATTTATTTATTTTTAGCCGGGCAAAGATTTCTACGGCACTGTTAGCCCTGCATCTACTGCAAGTAATGGAGCTCCTCGGGGATGTGAACGCTTTGTCCTCACACAACCTACACTGGCTTTCAGCTGTATCCTGCCACAGTCTGGATCCAGCTTAAGTAAATTTCATCCACAATCGTTGCCCTCTATAGAAGGCCAAAGAGAGCCCTTTTGCTGTTCCCTCTGGCACTTTCTTTTTACACACTGTACCGTGTCTTCCTCTTGACCTGAAATGAGTAGTCACAACATTTAAAAATAGAGTTTACATTTTGCTTTGTTTGCTGTCTTTTGGTTTTGAGCTTTCATGCACAGTATAGCTGAAGACTGTAATTTTGTTTACAACACATTGACAAAATATCAGTAGCTAGAATGGTGAGATTGCTAAATAATACAATGGCAATATTCATTTCAAATTGTATCAACTACCTCAAAAAATGTTTTTTATTTATTTTAATTTTTTTTAAGATTTTGTGTTCTTTAGAGAAACACACAGAGAGGAAGGTAACAGCTGATAGTTAGATGTTGGCAAGGGAGTTTTAAACAGGGGTTTTCCACCACAACAACCCACTGTTAAAGGATTCAGCAGAAAGAGAGTCCACCCCCCCATGACAGTGCAAGAGCAAAGCCTGGCTGCAGGGACTCAGACACACACAGATTTTAGGATGCACATTCAAGGTCACCAAGGTTTCCTGGACAAAGTCTTAAAGCTTTCACCAGACAGATGTTTATTTCCACCAGAATGCTGGAGCAGCAGAGTGTAATAGGGGGAAAAGCCAGGACGCCGTGCAGCCCCCCTGAAGGGCGAGCAAAGAGCTTAAGCTTAATCAGAAGTCTTCCCTCTACTCTACAGTGTCACATAAAGAGATGGAAGACAGTCGGGGATGGAAAAAGAAAAAAAAACTCACAGTCTCATAAGCCGACCGTATGAGTAAAGCAAGCAGAGCGTGTGCAGGTGAGCGTTCGTGATCACCAGGTCAACAGTGAGCTCGATAGCTTGGTTTGAAGAAACCACCATGAAATGAACACGATTCACTGATGTGCAAATAGTGCTCCGTGCTCGAAAAGTGGAAAGCAGCCTCCCAAAAAACACAAAGAGTGGAGTTGCGTGGTTGATTTGGCTCAATACTTCAGGCATGTCATGACTTGAGGAATTGTAATAAAAACACACACTGCTGGGACGTTACCTGACATGTTATTTATGGCAGGAAGGATTTGGGAAAATGTGTTTATAACTTTAAACACGTGTTGGTGTGATGTTGGTTCAAACCCCAATAAGACACTAAGCTCTCATCAAATGTTCCATTAACTTGATATATTCCTGTTCTTAAGTACAAAACTATTGCACTCGTAATGTTTAGATTTCCTTTAAGATTTCTCATCATAGGGTTGTGGTTTGCCTGTTTTATGACCATCTGTCCATAGCCTTTTTGTGAAAGCACAAACACTAAGGGAAATATACCAAATCCTGAAATACAACAAATATGAAAGCATATGCAGATAGATACAGCTCATGCTACAAGAATTATTTGGACAGTTGGACAGTAACTATTGAGATTATACACATGTAGCCATGTTATCCAAATAATGCCTATTTGGAAATCTGCTCCACGCATAATCCATACATATAAACAAACAGACTTCCAGTGTGTTTCTTTTAATGTTTGTGCTTTGCGTGTTTGTCCTACGAGCCCACTGTAGGTATGTATTCCTATGTGTTACCTATACTCATCTGTCACTAAGAAAGCATCAAAACATTTCTACCAATGTGTTTGAAGCAAAACATTAGCTCCCAAAATGAAAAGGGCTTAAATTGTTTCCTCCTGCGACAGTGTCACAGAAAAATCTTTAAAGCAGTCGAGGTTTATCAAATCAAAACACACTTTTAGTTGTATCAGTGCTGCATCCATTCCCACTCATCTTATGTTATGCGCACTGCCAGTAATCTTTTGATTCATAATAATATTAATTTAAAATACTTTTATCATATGGCTTTATGACTAAAGTCTTTTCTGTTCTGTGTTTGCGAGGTTGTAAAGTGCAACCGCGTTGCACATTTCTCCAGAGGTTTCATTGTCTTTCAGGGGGCATCAATCTGTCCTGCTTTTCTTAATGAGACATCTTTAACTCCCTCATGTGGGGGCTTTAGTCTCTCTCATGGGGTGCAATCATGCTGCAGACTTTCCCGACTTAAACAACTTTTGCCTAAATTGGTGCTTCTTCCTGATGCACAGCCTCCCAAGGCAGAACACACGCTCGCAAAACTATGAAAATTTACTGAGGGAGGGTGGCACTAAAATCCTCCACTGAGTAGCGTCTTTAGCACTGCAAGGAAGTGTGGACATCATTACAGGATAAAAAAACGGACAGAGAAGAAGGCATCTATGCAGATAAATAGCTAGAACAAGGTAGTAAGAGATTTTATAGAGGAGAAATATGAATGTGTAATGGAAACACGAATCTTGACTGTAAATATTCCAGGTGAAAAGGTGGTTTATCATCAGACTTAATTCTGGTGTGGGGAAAAATGTTTTTTTTTTTTTTTTTTAATGCATTTAATTTTTAATTTACAGTAAAACACATGTTCAGATACAAGCAGAAAGAAATCGTATCCCAGGTTTAATCAAGTAATCCTCCCACGTTACAAATATACAAAATTACATTTACGTTAAATTACATTTAGTAGCATTTGTCCCAGTCAGATTTACACTTTTTTAAGATTTACAATTTAAATCATAATTAAAAAAAAATAAATAAATAAGACAAAACTAAAAACAAGTAAAAGTCAAATCATGTGGTGAAATAAAAACAAAAAAGCTCTGAAAAGGTACTGGTAAAAGTATTTGCCTTGAACTCAAATAATTTACCAAACCAAAGTAATTTCTAACTTAATAAATGAAATCCAAATTGTTTTTTTGTCTCAATTTAATGGGAAATGTCATCAATTGTACACATATGCTTACAAAATTGCATATATATAAGAAATGTTTTCTGAGCTAAAGGGAAAAAAATCTGCTTCAGTGTCAGTTGGGGCTGAAGATGAAGAAGATGAAAAAACTGTGGAGGTGTCGAGGTAGAAGGCAGCAAGCTAACCAAGCACCTATAACCCATTTTCTACAGACAGCCTATGTTAAAGACGACAAGCTCAGAGGTGAGATCACTGAATATACCTTTATTGTTCCATGTGACCACTAAATGAAGTCAGTCAGTGGAATCAGGGTTCCAAAGAAACACAGTGCATTAACACAAACATTGACAGTATCTCCTATTGCCACTAGCATCTGAACTATAATGTTAAACATAAAACAACTCAAATTAAACCAAGAAAAGGGGAAAGTATGAAGTTCTTCAGCCCGTTTGAAACATTGCTGCACAAAATATTAATCTCTTTAACATCAATTTTCAGAAATATTCACAACTGGCCTTGACTATACAAGGTGATCGAAAAGGTTTGTCCAATTGGTACTATTGGCACATAACTCAATTCTCGGTCAAATAAAGTTGAGTTTTGCACTGTGATGTGCCCACATCACATTCAGTGAGTTCAGCATATTCAGATTGTGCTGGTTAGAGGTCAAGGGAGAGGACAGGCAGCAAAGCTGAGAAGAGGAGGCAAGAAATGAAAGTGCAAATGGCAAGAGTGGTGAGAATCATTTGAATTGGTTGAGTGCCCAGAACATGAGCATACTGCCTGTGTGTACGTTGTTGTTTATCTCTTGTCTTCTATAAAGCACTTTGAAATCAATCTGCTTGTTTCAGGTTGACTTTCTGGTACTTGACTTGCATTACAGATAATAAAAAGATAAAGGTTGAAGGCACAGGAGGGGAGAGCAGAGGAAAGGAGAGGGGCGGACATAATCCCGAACTTGATAGACCTAGATGTGCCTTTATGATAAATCTATGACCTTGGTATCAAACAAAATTCTCTGAGGCCCCAAGAGAGGGGTGAATATTTTAAAGCTACAATGCCAAGTTCATGGAGGTCGACACAGGGAGAATTCAATTAGAGGCATAGCCAGTGTTTGCATTCAGATACCAGTTTTATCCTTGGAATTAAGAGCCTCTTGTGACACAGCATGTCTGCGTTGGCTTTTTCTTTAACTAGACTGTCCAGACATACTCCTGAATGACTCATTTTAAGTTTTGCTGTGCTCTTAAGACTTGTAAAAGGCCCACGAGGAAGTATTGTGTGAATGGAAGCTATATACTTCTAAACATACAGTGAAGCACACATGCGTAATGCAAACACTGACTGCATTGGTGAGTTCCAATCACATCGTACATCACTGAAAAATTATTTTTCAGTCGATGACGATTGTCCTGGCAATTAATAGCCTGAAAGCTTGGCAACTCATTGCGCCTTCTACTTGGTACTTCAGATCGTCTTGGCTTGCTTCACAGGAAACATGTTCCTCCCAAAAAACAAAGTGCCCCACAACAACATATGTTTTCTGATCACTATCTGTTTCCTGTTTCCGACCAATAATCAACATTGGTTTCTTTTGCCCATGACTATAGTCCGGTAACCCTAACCATGTGTTTATTATTGTAACCAAACAAAGTCAAAGTGCTTATTTTAATATAATTATTTGTCCCTAAACCAAACTTTTTTTTTTTTTTTTTTTTTTTTACCAGTTGTATCATTAGCTTTTGAACTGAACTAAAACCCAAAACTCATATTTAAAAGTGGTATCCTCAAGCTCTCTGTGTTGTTGTTGTTTCCTTTTATTACTGGCACGCAGTGAATCTTGGGATAGGTAGGGACACGAAGCATCCACTAGTTGGAGCCCTTATTGGCCAGGAAAAGAAGGATGCATATCTTGGTCACATGTGAAGGAGCTTTTGAAGTGGGACAGCCTTGATACGCAGTTGGTCTTCAAGGACGTGGCCCCTGGATTGGGTTAAAATCATGACATCATTAATGTTTAGGGGACCTTTGTTGTCACAATAATCACTATAATGAAATTATTATTATTAGAATTATGGAATGATTGTGGCCATACTTAAAAAAAGAAATGACAGCTCCCTTTACTTAGTAGCATAACCCCTCTCTCTCCTTTATGCCATAATATTTAATATGGCCACTAGAGGGCTTTGTAAATTCACCATAAACATGAGTTGTTTTGGGGCACATATTGAACTGTTTGTTGCTCGTCCTAGGAGGAGAATCTCGTTTTACTTCCATTTGATATAATGAACCATTTCCCAGACCCAAAGGTTCGACTCAACCTTTTAATCTCCTCCATTCTCTTGTGTTCCATGCAGTTTTGTGCCAGAATGGTTTCCAAAACTCCACTGATCTGTAAAAACACAAACAGAGCTGTGCCACGCTGCTCTCCCACACACATCCAGATTTATCACAGATTTCCCAAACATGCACAAGTACAAAATAACGATGTTGTGATGGACGAAAATTGCATTCTAGATGTATTTTTGCTTCACCTTGGGCCCAGCATATTTATTTGTTGGGATAATATGTACTGTAGCCCTATGTCAGCAATTAAGAAGCATAATGTGATAAATGCTGAATATTAAATAGCAGCAAAACACCCCAGTAAAAGCAAAAAATCCTTATTTATGCCCTGTTTACCCCTATGTTTTATTTCTATCACAGATACTATCACACAACCTTATTTTTCTCAAAGGGGCAATAAAGATAGACGTGTTGGGTAAAAGCCAAGTATGAAGATGAATGAATGAATCTCAGCAAGCAGCACTGCGGTCTCGAATAGTAATCAAGCCAAAACACTGAGCTCCGGCGCTGTGAACGAGCCTGGTAATGAACATACAATGCACAAATCTCGTCACACTCATTTGCCTCTGTACACGGAGTCAAATTCAAAGTCTTGTTCTTCCGCATGCAATCCCGAGGGTCAATCTAATTTACTCTGAGCTGTTTCATTTCCATCAATACCTTTTTTTTTTTTCTGAGTTAAGAGAAGATAGGCTTATAAAATTGCATTTAGAGAGGGTAATGACAGGTTTCTTGCACTCAGCCAGCAGTCAAATTCTGTAGCAAAGAGCTGTAACAGGCCACTAATTTATCTGCATAATAGGCAAAATTTATCAAGTTAAATTGGTCTCTGCAGGGCAGGGACTCTGCTGGTGGGGGGCCGGAGAGGAGGACATTGTCAAATTAGCTACATAGCTGCCGACCTCTTGACTCTTGGAGAGTTGTCATATTGACTCGTGCCACAGACGTTCAATGGAAACAGAAAATCAGCTTTGTACTCGGATTGTATTTAATATGTGGCTCCAGAAGGGAAAGGAAGTGGGGAATTTCGATCTGTCCTTCATATATGATTCATCTTTCACTTTAATAGATGACTGAAATGGTGTCGCTGGTTGTTTTTTTGAAGCTGTTGGGTTCTGTTTTCTCCCCGCTGGTATTTAGGCCTTAGCTGCAAGTGAAACAGATGAGATTTCATTGATGTGTCAATTCTACATACTCAGGATCCATTGTGGAGCAACATTCAATTGACATGCAGCTGAAAATGAAATTGAAAAAAAAGAAAAAGTCAAAGCTAAAGCAATAGAGTGCATCTGATCTCTTCTTTCAGGCTTTAGACAGCAGTCTCTAACTCATTTGTGGTCATCTTCAAGGGCACAAAAGAATTCAAATCCCCTATCGTCCTAAATCTGTCTCTGCCAACAAAGCTCCAGAGTGCTCCTCTCTCGTCTTTCTAGCCATCAAAAAACTTGGTTCCTCTAAAAATGTATAAGCTCAACGCAGGAAATAGATCTGAACTTCAATTGAAAAGAAAAAAAAAAACACAGAAAAACTTTGTCTTTGAAAGTTTGTGGCATGTTATTTTTGGTAAAGCTCTTGTTTGCATCAAGGCTGATAACTTCTAAAGAACTGAATCATGCCTCCGGAGAGTAACAAGTAGAATTCAGCTCTCATCACTTCACCATTTAAACAGTTGCAAAGCTCAGACTGAACACCGTTATCAAACAGAGAGAGGCCCTTTTTTTTTTTTGGACAGCCTGACTTGCAAAGAGTTCTGGGTCTGTGATGTATTTAAAAATCCATGCAAGTTTTGCTCGCAAGTTCTAACAAGTCAAGGCAAATAATATCTTAATATATCACACTCCCCAGAGAGACTAATAATTGATTAATAAGCCTTTACTGTGGTTGATGTGAACTGCTCAGACTGCAAATGTATTAACTTTTCCAATTACTGTATCTGCTCACAGAAAAAGCAGACAATGCACCTTGTTCTGTGTAGATGGGATTTCTCAACCATTGTATGTGTAAGACTACATCTACTGAAGATATATAACTCCACTCAATGGGCAACACTTAGCAAAACAATAGATCCAGATACATAATAGCCCCTCATTGATGCTTCAGCAACAAAATAAAAGAGACCCTATATTGAATACTCTGCTGGTGGTATAACCCACTGTTCTGCAATTCTCTTGATTTTTATGATTATTAAATCCCCCGCTGTCTCTGATTTATTAGTCTGTTTGAAGTTATCCGCTCATTAATGCTACAATGGTATTACTTCAACATGCTGGCAACATATCAAGCTCTTACCTTATTCCATCAAACAGATTGGAACAATACAATCAGCCTATAATAATAACAAATTAAGCTCAGTTTATTTGTCGCAGAGAACGAGTAACTGTGAAAACACACAATAATGACTCGTGGCTCTGGAAAGAGTTTTCTTCGAAAGTCTGGAAATATAAAGCTAATGACGTGATCAGGCTTGGGCCTGAGAACTTGAGCCTGTGCACATTAGTGTGGCCTACTTACCTCTACTGCACAATGCTAGTCCAGTTGTTGACGGTGATTCTCCTTTAAGTTTGTTTTTGAGACCAATAATAATCAACAGACATGGAGACGATAATGAGGATCTATGACACTAATATCACACGTTCACATCCAGACACTATGTAGTTACAGCAGAACCTCCACGGTTAGTTATTGCTTTGAGATGAAACAAAGAACAATGATATTTCATATCTGGTATTAATATCAAATATGTCATTTTATTAACAAGTGTGACAAATACAATTAATTCCAAAACAGCATGTATTCAAATACAATATTAAAAAGATATTATTTAAAACAATATTTTAAGTAATATTATAATATTTTAAATTAAATTAAATTCCATTGTCTGCTCATATCAGCCCCTTAATACCTGTTTGTAATTGTCATTTGACTATAACTGTGAGATTGATTGATCTTATTTGTTCATTACACAAGTTAATTGAGCCATGTATTGTATGCATGGAGAGGAAAGATCATTAAGCAGGCGTGTCTCAGTGTGCTCTGATAAACTTCCACATGCTTTCAGTTTTAATGGCCACTTTAATGGGGGTTTTAATAGGCACAGTGTTGGCAGTTACCAGAAACATGCCATACGCATTTACACGCAAGTGTGTATAATGGGACGGACCCATTGTTACAAACTTTGGACAGAGATTGAATGACGTGGGAATTTATCATGGAGCAGTCAAATAAAAGATGCTATTGAGCTGCATAATGGAAAATGTAGTATACCATGTTTAAGGTCAAGAGCCACACTAAAAATCTGAAATTTTCAAGGTCTCTCTTTTTTTTTTTTTTTTTTTTTTCAAATTTAGATCAACCCTGTCCCCTAGAAGTTACACTTTTGTACAACTAAAACTGAAATGGTAAATACATTTGTGTGTTGTGATTGGACTGCATTTTCTATTAAAGGAGCAAGGTTTGCTGTTGCTACGTAGCCAATGTTAGAATTAGCAGCTGGTTAACAGTCGAGAAGAAACATTGCATGCAAATTTATTCCATTACTCACAAATAAGTGTCTCCAACAGTGAAAAGCAGCACCAGTTTTTATCTCTGGTCTTTCTTTCTCTTCCTTGTTCTTCTACTAAAGTTAGCATGTCAACCAGCTACCCCCGCCCTGTCACTTTTCAATAGCAAGAGTGTAGCCTCCAATCCGCCCTGAAGAAGTAGCACCGCTCAGAGGCCGCATTATAACCTCTTGTCTTGGAAATGCAACAACAGATGAAGCTATTGTTGGCTAATCGCCACCAACCCTGCACGAAGCCACGTTCGGCGGCAGAGAAAACAAGCAAATATGTTAATTAACACATTTTGCAAATCACAACACTTTTTCAGCCAGTATATATCCAATCAGTACAATAACTGTTTGTATTCAGACCAGCATTATAAATCTCTGTTATGGTTACGTTGAGACACTCACATCACTTGGTTAAGATGAGGGGAAGCTTCGTCCAGAAAAAGAATAAACTGACCTCAGATCTGCCTCAACATGATTCGGGCCAGTGATTGTGTTTCCTACCAATAGTTGTTATTTTGATTTGCAGTGGTTGTTTTAGGGCCATATTATTCTACCACCATAGAAATTTTCTTTTAAAAATAAATCAATAGAATTATAGATATGAACAAAAACATCTGTAGAAAAATCATTATGCAAAATAATAAACAATATAATTGCAAAAGCAAATATACACTTTGTACTTCACTTCTATTAAAGTTCTAACTATCTATTAACTTTAAGTTATTCTTCTAGGACTCAGAGCTACTGTCAGAGAACTGTGATGAGAGTGACATTTTGTCTAACCAGATCATATTATATGCTCCAACTAAGCTGAGACATGATGCATGAAGTTCTGGCCCCGCAGTGGTGGCAGGGAGAATGATATGAAATATTTGACAGGGTGAAAATTAGCTCTGCACTAAAATACAGAGCTGGACTTGAAAAAGAGCAAGTAGCCCCTGAACCCGCGCGAGGTTGTCTTGGACACTGCAGAGAGCAGGGGAAAAAAAAAAGGTGAGGTGGGGGAAAAGAGAGCGGGAGAAAGGGGAGGATTAGTGGGAGAATGAGGCCTGATAAGCCTGAGACAGACAAACAAACAGCTCAACAGATTGACCGGGGATGGAGGGACAAATGAAAGCTTACTGACTGAAAGAGTGACTCAGCCAGAATTCATAATCTAGCCACGACACAGGGGGAAGAGAATTGTTTTCGAAGTTGATAACCTGTGGTAAGTGTCTGATTCCTGTAGAGGTGTAAGTATCTCCCCCATGAGAAATGAAAGAAAAGTGAAAAGCAGACCAGTGTGGGGTGAAAAAAAGAAAAAAAAAAGATGATGTATTCTGAGCACAAGATACCTGCTGCCGCTTAATTACAGGATCAGTGTCTTAATTACTGTCTGTAATCAGCCGACAGAATGAATGTCCTTTCGCTCATTACCTCAAGCGTCAGTGTTACAATAGACTTTTTGCAGCGTCTCCCTCTATAGACACGCCAAATGAACGCTAAGTCAATTTCCATCACTTGGGTAAACATTGGCTCTAACTTTAAACAGCACGTGCGAGTACAGGCAGAACGGTGAGAGGAAGTGTCACCGAGGTAAGACTGACACAATGAATTTGGGGCTGCTGGGTTTAATATGATGTTTTTATTGCAGGTTGACATCTGATTCTTCTACGGAGGAAATCACTGCAAGGCTGGTTTATTATATTTTATTTTTTCACCCGAGTTTAAGTGGGGTATAGGTCATAAGATTCGCTGTGACAGCTCTCAATGCAATTTCCTTCTCTCTGTGTTGAATAATACCTGGTTTATTCTCATATTCAAGCACTTGTTGGGAGAATAATAATTTCTGAGAGGTGATCAACCTTAAAATTTATCAGCGCCAGCAGAGAGCACCCCGCTAGGATATATCATCTAATATAATTACTGTTTTCTTGTTGCCAAGGCAGTCAAACTGAGATGGTTTTCTAATGCTGCGGTCCTCACTCTGCCTACTGTACGCTACGCTGCTGGGGCTTTTTCAAGCTGCATTGGATTTTCAATGCAAACTCAATCGCAGACAAGTCATTTCAAATGTAGTCTGTGGAAAGAAACTCTCAGGTTTCACTTATTGGTAACAATAACCACAGAACTGTTGTCGAAGCTTTTTTTTTTTTTTTTTTTTTTTTTTAATATATAAACTTAAAATAAAACTTTTGACAGTTTCACATTTGCTGAACTCAGTTGTCGAGGCTGAAAAGTGGAAAATGTAAACATGTTGTGATGAAGTTAGTGTTCGAGTGAGGAGAGACTGCAGCAATTATTTCTGACTGGAACTGTCATGCACATCAAGTGCAACGTAAAACACCAGTGGGACCACTTAACAGGCAGCAACAGCAACACAAAAACACTTGGCTGAAAACACCTCACTTCAATTTCATTTTCCGCCCCGCGTGGTACGTTTGAGGGAGGTGAACACCTGTTCCTACATTTGCTCCTACAGACAGGTAGAGGCTCTAGGGATATAACTGCGGTCCAACACTGGGTTGTAAGTCTAATTTTTTTCGTCCTATTATTTATTTTTTGGGGGGGAATGATGCTGGGATTAGCTAATTAGCGGGAGTCAGGTGTTAATTAGCCGAGGCGAGAGGGGATCGGTTTGGTTCCGATCCATAATGCTGTCTCTCACGGAGCAC
Organism: Rachycentron canadum; assembly: GCA_038496675.1. Taxonomy (NCBI): domain Eukaryota; kingdom Metazoa; phylum Chordata; class Actinopteri; order Carangiformes; family Rachycentridae; genus Rachycentron; species Rachycentron canadum. The sequence goes on from CM076666.1 coordinate 6,489,723, forward strand.
CAACTCTTTGATCTCCCCTGCAGCGCTGAACGCGCCACTGTGCTTGTCATTTTCAATTAGGATGTTAAACAGATATTCCAAAGATATCCTCCTTGTTACCCCGTCCCTTCCTCATCCCAGCCAGATGAGTGGAACAAGAAGGATGACAAATCGTCGGAGTGAATATTTTCTTTCTGTCAAGTGCTCTCCTTTCAGCTGTCTGACAGGAAGCTCGGGCTCTGAATACGCAAAGCAACACCTGCTGAGGAGGACATGTGGAGAATGTAAACACAGCAACAGTTTTCCGTCGGTTTGGATGAAATCATTTCCGCGCGTCATAGTTGTTATTTCAGCGATAAGAGAGAGAGAGCGCGAAGACAATATACCAGCAACAGTTGTCCCTGAGCTTTTAAAATGGCAACGCTCAGGCTGGATGTTCTACTTGCACAATGTCTACACGTGTTGTTAAGGGGCCATGAAATGTGTGCTCAAATCCAACTGCGTCACCAGCAGAAGTGAGAGGTGATTTAAGCGAATCAATAACTGTATCACGCTAATTAGGAGTGTGTTTGCTGGCACTGAGGCCTTTAGAGGCTCACATGCGAGCACAAATACCACCAAAGATGAAATACTGCCAACAGAGTGTACTGCCAGTGGTGTGTGGGACTTGCGGTGCAGGTGACATAGCACCTCAGTACCTGACTTGACTGGAAATATTGGCTGTTGCTTTCCAGATACAGAAATAATTCTTTTACCGGGGGGCTGCAAGAGAATTTTCTCCATCATGATTAATATTTACTACGTTAGGAAATGTCTGAAACAACCACTGAAGCAGTCAACGGATGTTGCCGCACACACACTCAGGGGCACACAAACATCTTTCATGTCTGGAGATATTATGCAATATTGTTTCCTATTTACATTTCTCCTATAGGGTGTTTTGTCACCTGACTATGTCTAGGAATATTTCTGACATTGGCACCGTCAGTAACTGTGTCATCAATCTTCAATTTCATATTGTCTGTTTTTGATTTATTTTAGTCTTTTATTTTCCAGAGTCAAAGCCAAGCAAGTAAAGGCTCTGTTTGTCAATAACAGTTTAGCCTTCAACACCATTCTCCCATTCAGCCTGTGTGACCAACTCTTTCATTTGGGAGTTGAACAGCTTGTGTGTCATGGGTCCTTGACTTTTTGTTGGAGTGGACACAAGTGGTTAAAACCTCACAACAAATTCTCTTAACCCTCAACCGTTACCTCTGGGGCCTGACAGCGGTGTGTACTGTCCCTACGCCAGTACTCATTGTACAGAAATCGGCTGGTACCACCACAGTATCAGGTTTGTCTCTAACTGCAGCTTAGAGAATGTAACACAAGCAGCAAAACGTTTGCAAAACCAAGGAATTAGTAGAAAACTGTCACAGGAGCTGAAATTCAACAAGAGGTCAGCTACAAGTTCTTAGAAATGACCATGACCATCAACCTCTAATGGTGAGACAAGACCACTACAAGTAGAAGACTTTTATTTTTAAGACAACTGAAAAAAAAAATAAAAATAATGGTCAATCCAAAAATTATATGGTGCGGTCTTATAGAGCAGCAGTATTAAGCCTCCTTATGAAATAACTGTGTGGTTTGGCAACATGTCAGCTGAGGACAAAGCAGCGTGCACTGGATCCAGAAGTATTGAATACAATCTCCCACCACTTGCATAAATCTATACAGCTAGATTACAAAAGAAGGGCCTTGCAAAGGACCCTTTTTGCCCACAACAACCTTTTTAATTTCCTTTCTCCTCACAAAAGACTAAGAGGCATTAAGACCTGAACATCCAGTTTCCAGAACAGCACATATCCTGAAGCTGTCGCCCTCCTTAATGCGCTAAACTTAGCACTGCAGGCCACTCGGCAGGTTTGAGTAATTGTGCAACAATATAGCAGGGGTTACATGATTTTGCTAATAATTTGCATAGATATGCTCGTGTCTATGATGTTCTTATGTGTTGGATTTCATTTTATTTTACCCATTTGTTTCACGCTATCATGATTATTTTAAGACTTGGATTTGATTTATTTTGCACTTGTTTAATGTACAAAAAGTCCTCTAACCTGAACCAGCATATAGGTCGTTTTTTTTTTTTTTTTTTCAACCCTCTACCCATAGGAGTGTCTCCTGAAATAGCACCCATGTTCAGTACACCTACAGCAGGAGGTGTACTGAAGCCCGGTTGTCACGGTTACAATTACAACCGTTGTAACAATAATGGTTACAATAATAACCATGGTTGCTATCACAACAGTCATGGCTTGGTAAGGTTTAGGAAAAGGTCGTGAGTTGCATTAAAATAAATACTTACTGAACATTAGATGATCTTTTATTGTCATGGTTACAATAATAACAACGTGGTTAATAACAACAGATAGTAACAACAAAATAAATATAATGCTAATGCTATGGTGTTACTTTCACATAGGAATCGATTTGAATTAATCACAAATATTCATAATTTAAAGGTACTCTGTGATTTCATGTAAACACACTCAGCTATGTTTATATTCAGGGTGCAAGCAACCTACTGTAGAGCAGAAAATGCGCACAAAATGCAGACTCACTCATCACAACATCCACAACTCTATAACACCGAATTTGGTCAAAAACTCAACATGGTCCCTTTAATATGCAGAAGGTTTCCAAATATTTTGGTTAGAGTAAACAGATATGAAAAAGCTTTCTGTAAGTGTTTTGCAATTAGTCTAAGAGAGAAACTCCCTGATGTGTAACTATGCTGATGAGTGAAAGCTAACGCATGTGTGAGTCTAAATATAAATTACGTGTGTGTTTGGTTATGTCACGTCGCATCATTAATGCCATACTTGCTAATTTAACAGCTTGATGTTTTTGTCATGGACATTTGTCCTGCTTAAGGCAATCATAGAGTTTGTCGAGGCCCTATCATGACTTGACATTTTATTCTGATTTATGAAAGAGATGCCACAGTGTGAATATGCATAGAAAATGGATTAGTGGCTGCAGAAATTTACTGTGGTGTCTAGTTTGCATCTCTGCAGTGCCTCAAATATCTTGCAGCACTTGCTGCACTGAATCGTGTAAACACCTTTGTTTTGTATGATGAAAGGCAGGTGGGGGGTGAGGAGGGGGTTGAGAAATTTTCAGAACAGCATGCAAATACAGAATAACAGAGGATTAGAAGAGGCGCATTTGCATATGAACAAACTGTTCATATAGGGAATGCTTGATGCCTACGGTCTATGGATGAACACTCAGATGAGTAATGTCTCTTGTGGATGAGCACGTGCAGAAATAGCTCATGGGTTTTTCTCCTCAGTAGGATCCAATTGATGAGCTTACATAGAATTAGCTTGGCTTTGGAACTATAGGATTTCAGTGTACAGACACAAATGACAGGTGATTTAACATGTTGTTGTAATGTTGTAGCGTAATGTGATAATTGTTTGTCTTTGTAAATACGAACCTGAGTGTCCCCATTTTGAACTGCAAATCGGTGTGAACAAACCATAGAGTAAATGGACAATTAATTGGATGGGTGGCACATATACCCTGTGTTTGCACAGGGGGATGGGATGGATGGGCAAGAGTGTGGAGGGAATTTCTGCCCACATTAAGATGTACAATTGCAGCTTTTGGGCCACAAAATCTGTGCAAGTGGGAGGAGGGAAGAAGTGAATAAAAGGGACAGAATGCAAAGAAAATCCATCAGAGATTGAAAGGCATGTCACTCAACAGAGAAAGTCGAGCAGGTTTATACACAGAGAGGCAGAGGGGGCACAAAGGAGGAGAGGGAGGCAGATAGAATAAGTGAGAGTGTGAAAATACGGCTGGAGGGGAAGACAAAAAAAATGCAATTGAGTGATACTCGTCTCATCTTGATTTCGGAGTAAGAGAGCTTCAAGGGGAAAATCACTTTGAAGGAAAATGTTAAAATGTAGAGGTTTGAAAGCAGAGAGAAATTGATAGGAAGGGGAACCTAGGGGTAAAGGGGTCAGAGGTGGATGCAGAGACTGAGACTGTTTGCCAAAACTATAGCACAGCATCCGTAGCAGGAAAAAAAACAAACAGATTTAAATACTTTATTAACTACAGAACCATCTAAAGAGGGTTAGCTAGGAAAAATTACTGAATTTTTTATTAAAAAGTTATTTAAAATAATATTTTTTTGAAGAGTTATGCACAGATTTAGGACTCAATCTTCTGGAAGAACATTCTGCTTCTCTGCCACAGAATAAAGAGTCAGTAGAGGTTATAAAAACATATGAACACCCTATCAGAATAAGGACATATTCAAATAAATTACAAGAAAAAAAAAAAACATCCTGAAACCCAGCGTCCTTGAACACCAAGTTGCTCTTTGGATGGCAGGAAAGTGCCTTGACTGTGTGAATGTGACTTGTAATAATGAATAATAATGATCATTGTAATAATGTAAAGAGCTATGAGTGGTTGATAAGACTAGCAAAGTGCTGTATAAATGCAGCAGTCCAATTTACCATTTACTAAAGCTAAAATTCATCAGTCCATTAAATGCACATTCACACAGGCCCATAGACACACTAGGACAAATGGCCAGCAAAGAGGCTGTTACCATATGGCAGCGCAACCAGTAAAAGGCTCATTGTAGAAACCAAAAAAATCTAATGTAATGCAATAAGCACGGTCGTTTTCCACCAGCCACCATGCCCCTGTTTTTTGTAAAGCCTGCCATTCAATCTGGCCTGGAGACCCTCAAGGCTTATATCAATCAATGTCTCTGCATAAGCAATTATGAGGAGAAGCACTTCTGCTGTAAATCCAAATCATCTTCATGTGTTGCCTTTCCAGCGAATGCTCGGCGGCAAGGCAGCAATAGGAGGAAATTGAAAAGCACTACACAGTTACGCTTCAAGGACTGAAAAAGAGTTGTTTCTTTCAATCAGACAAAAGCACCCGGATGCTAATTGAGAAAGCATGAATCACTGCACTCACGCTCACATAAATGAACCTGTACACAAGTTACTGAAGAATCTCGGGAGGTAGCTATAAACACAGACATTTTCTATATTTCAAGACTGTATCCACGTGTCACCATCTCTCTTTCTCTCTGGCTCTCTTTCTCTCTCAGTCAGTTGTGTGATAGACTGACCTAGGGATATAAATGACATGAATTCCTATCTATCATTCCTCCTCCGTTCCCTCTCCCCTTCTTCCTCCCTTGTGCTGTGGAAATCAAAGACTGCTGAGCCAAGGGGAAAAAAGATTCCATCAATCTTCACTTGTCCCTAACAGTCACGTTTACCTGACAAAGTTGCACAGCACTCTGTGAAATGCGGCTCTGTCCTGCCAAAGCCTTGGCTTATGCCCCTGAAATACTGTTTCTTTCTTTATATTAAATTCTATTTAATGGGCTGCCTTGGTGTCTCAGCAGGCATAGGTGCATAATGTGAACTTGCAAGATCATGGAATCTGTCTCATGACCTTCGTCACATGTCTTCCTCTCTCTATTTTAAGCTTTATTTATTCAGGAAAGGTTTGCTGAGCACGCAGGCTCACTCTCAACAGCGCCTTGCTTAACATTCATACAGCTACACACCTTCACGGGGAGCTGCCCTGCGCTACATTTAAATCTGCGAAACAAAACATGAATTTACTTAAAGGTCCCATATTGTATAAAGTGAGATTTCCATGTCTTCTCAAGCAGGTCTAGGTTCTATATTAATACTGTGAAAGTATCAAAGCGCTCAGTCCACAGAGAAAAGCACGCAGCATGTGTTCAGAAACTGAGCCTTAAAACGCACTGCCAGGATTTCCTCAACTCTGTGATGTCACAACAAAGCAGTCACCACTTTCATGCCTGAAGCCTGGCCTATCCAGACCTATCATCCAGCCTTGCAGGATTTGGAGCTTCCTCACTGTCAGATTCACTGACCTGCTGTTTATACAGATCTAAAGGAGAGGAGATGTAAAACTACATTTAGATGGATTTTGGTTCATAAAACCACAAATATATCTTCTTATGGATATTAATTCTTACAACAAAACACTGAAAGTGTCAAATATGGGGCCTTTAAGGGGTATGATTTGGTCAGATATACAAATGCCAATTGCCATAGACGACATTTGAAAATGCATCTTAGAATATCTAAGCCATTTGCTGTTGTTTTTCCACCTAATTCTGCTGCATTGGATGATGCTATTTTCCTTTTATCACAGGCAAAACGTTTCTCATTGCTGTGAAAGCGCGTGCGTCCTTCTTTTGACTTACGATTAATCGCAGTGTCATTGTGAATCGTTTGAGGTGCAACTGCTATGCACCAAAGCCGAGGTTAAACACAACATATGTGCCTCACAATGATCCAAAGATAAACGCTTTCATCAGAGTAGCTCCTGGCCTTTCAGAGAGTAGAGTATTTCACCAATTGAGGCCCTGAAGAATACTATTGCAGAATTATGATGTGGTGCATAGCCCTGATACTGAGCAATAACATCATACACCTGTCATGGTGTGTTCCAGGGGTGGCTATGTGTCTTGTCACGTTAACAACACAATAAATGGGATGCTAAAAGGCCAGTATCCTCTCAGATGAACCATGTATCCTCCGGAACTCTGCCTTTGCTGTGGAGTCATCTTGCGTTAAGTCACCCAAACCGCGGCCAAGGGGCTAACGCATTGGATAAACGATGTTTCCGGCTTGCCAGGAGGCAGAGCGGGGTCGTGACATTGTCTGAAGAGGCCCCGTGGCCATGTCGACACATTCACTGCAGGCCTTTCTGCTGTAGGGTGCTCTGAAAACATCAGGCTTCCAGGTGCTTCAATTCCTCTTCCCTCCTCTCTGTCCTCTCATTTAGCAGCCTCTGGGGACAAGCTTCTGGGCAGCTCTTCTCCGGCCCACAATGATAATGTTGATCCTCTAGGCTTTCAGCCAAACGCAGAGAACTTTCTATACTTAGAAAGACCGTCATAAGCATATCTGCAAATACTTTATCAAAGAGGCAATGAAAAATAAGTCTGGGCTAAGATTTTAGGGGTTATTCAAGCTTAGTGGAGTAGTTAGCATCTGCTGTCTGATCTGTCTTAGGGCAATATCATATCAGAATAATGAGGACAGTTATACTCCAGCTTTGGAGACTGCAAAGCAATCTCTGAATGTCTTTGCCTTAACATATAATTCATTCAGTGGCTAGCTGAGGACAATTCATATCTCCATATGGTGTTGTGTCAGAGAAGAATTACTCATGTACAGTGAGCATAAAGGACTGTTATATAATGACCAACTACTTGAAGTAAATCCACTCAAATAATTCTGTGAGACTGAAGGCCTGAAAGTTTAGTTTTTAGAGATTAGTCGCAAACCTTGGTATTTGGTGGAAAGTGACAGCAGTGATTGTACAGAAAGCAGATAAGCTGCACTTGAACAGTAAAAAAAAAAAAAAAAGAAAAGACGTTTTCCATATCCGGTATAAAATGTATTTTTTATGGTTCCTCATAAAGGACGTTCATAAACCATATTTTCCTCACCAGGACCGGGACAGAAGCACTGAGGAAAACAGATGTCTTTTTGTGTCTTTTGTGTCATTAAGGAATGTCAGCCTCGTGGCTCTGGCAGAAATGCATCGCCGATGCCAAGAAGGCTTTGCTCACGGCAGAGCTGCTAAATAGACAAAAAAAAAAAAAAAGGATACAGGATTAATGCAATAACAAAATGGACGTGGAAAACCTACAGTCATGGAAATGTTATTCTAGGATTACTCTGTTTTGATTTTGCTTTTGAAGTTGTGAATAAAAAATTAAAAAAAAAAAAAACACTTTAATATAAACAGAATGTAGTGCATTGCATTTATTTTTGTCTCCTCTGAGGTTGTCGTTTTGTCACAATTTTTTTTTTTTTTTTTCTAAAATAATTGTAAGAATGCCTCTAACTGGCTAAATGGATTGGGATTAATCTATTTATGTACGCTGGTATTTCAAAGGAAGCCTTTTCATTTGTGTTGTCCTAACTGCATCGCTCTTTCAGCTCAGACTCGAGGCAGCTTGTGTTGAGAGGAGCCACGCTTTTGGGAGAAACGTGAAAACGTCGGTCCCCATGCGTGTAGCATCTTGCCTCCGCGCCGAGGCCTTTTGTTGTTGCCGTGACATTGCGAGGCACTAAAAAGGAGACATGTGACGCGCGCTCAGAGCGAGCAGCTTCACATTGTGTGGAGACTGTTGGCCAGAGTCATGTGAACATTTACATTGAACATTTATTGAAGAAGAAGCCGGCAGTGTGGCGTGTGAGGGAGCGCTAGGGAGGAATAAAGTTGGCCCTGGCCTTGTGTAACCTTTTGCAGGAAATTATAATGCAGTAATAGAAGTGCCCTCCTTTTTTAAATGAGAATATAAACAAATGATGGATAGCAATAATCTGAGAAGTCAGCAGAGCGCATCGAAAGCCCCAACGTCCACATGACCATGTTGAAACATTCAGAGAGAGAAAATAAATGGGTAGAGGACCAAAATGAACAATAAAAATAGCTCCTGTTTCAAAAATAACTAGAATTAGAGTGAGGTTAGAAGAGTGGGGGGAGGGAATCCTATTTGCTGCTTCTGCACATTTACTTCATGCAGCTCTGTGTGTGGGTCGGCATGCCTGTGTGTGTGTGTGTGTGTGTGTGTGTGTGTATTTGTCTTTTCCTTCCTCTCAGATACTGGTCCAATGCAATGTTTGTACCTGGCGGTGGATGCAGGTGCAGCGTTGGCCTGGAAGTCCCATCTCACTGCTGCATCATGTCTTTTTTTTCTGTGTCTCATCTGTTTTCTTATTGTCACCGTCCAGGCTATTGTGCATGATGCTGTTTCATCCCAGCCCCTATTGAACCTGAGAAATCCACATCGAAATAAATACAACGGCAGTGGTTACATAACTTCTTTTTTTTTTTTTTTTTTAGCATTTAAAGTACATAAAGCCTTGACCTAACATGTAAAATCACAGGTTAAATTTAGAACTGGATGTGTAAATTGGCACTTGCAGCAGACACAGACACAGGGGCGATAATGTGTCAGTGGCCATGTGTTTGTCACACTGACAGATGGACGTAGCCTCTGTGATGTCACCCGTGAGTTTCTGAAGCGCGGTTTTGAAGATCAGAGTGGGCTGCTTTGCCGTCACCATTTTGGCAATGTCAGACTCCACTCTACAAATGCTGAGAGTTGCACTGAGTGGTTTGTGGCATACGTTCACCCGACTGCAGCAAACTTTAAGCACAAACACAATTTATACAGGTGAGTTATATAAAAATGAAAAAAAAAAAAGTAAAATCTCGTATGATTGCCACAAAAGGGAAAAATTGCCTATCGAGACCAAAACCATTATTTGTACTGTAAACATGTTTACTGTACTGCTGTAGAGTGGAACATTTTAACATGAGAGTCTATGGGGGTTGATTCACTTTTGGAACCAGCCTTAAGTGGCCATTTAAGAAACTGCTGTTTTTGTTTCATTTTTTTAGCCCCGGGGGTTGCTGCTTATTTTTTATTATTTTTTAGTTTTTTTTAGTTTTTCTGCCCCTAGTGGATGAAAAACAATGAATGCAACCTTAAAAATAATTCACCGCAACCTTCGGGCTACAATGACTCACCCTAACCCTAACCCACAAGCTAGCTAGTAAATAGTATCAAGAGCTGCACGTCCAAAAAGCTGAATAACAATAAGTTGTCAGTGCTCAAAAACAGATACAGGTGGTATATTCTCTTATATATTCACTCTCTACAAAACAGTGAGCAGGTCAAGAACATGGGAGTCATTCTTCATGCTGACCATAACCTCCTTCTTAACCTTCAGCAAAAAACATCTAACGCAAGCATATGAAACCAGCTGAACTATGTCCTCATTGACAAAAGTCACAATTATGCCTGTTAACCCGGACAATACGCTGACTTACTGCACACCTCACCTGACAGGATGAAAGACGACCCTTTCTTCCAATTTACTTTTCTCCTTTTACTGATATTGCTGATGTGGGTAGACTTGTTATATCTCTCCAACACTGTGTCGCGCTTGGGTTCATAATTTTGTGATTGGTTATTGATTGGTTTGATCTGGGTAGCGGGCATATGTCTGTGAAGTCGTTCGAGTATGAATAAATGACTTGAATTGACTGCACAGCTGAGCCGATTGGACACACGCCCCTGCTGCTCCGACTGCAAACACAGACAGCGCGGGGACCACAGAGGTCGGCCGTATCCTCCCCTTTGAGCCCCCGTCACACCACCCACAGCCTCAACGCTCACCTTGGAGTGACCTGGTTATTGTGTACTATTTGGAGACACACTGTTTAAGCCATGTCAGCCGGCCTAAATAATGCCATCACCTGAACAAGCAGGACTCAGCAGAGAGATGGAGGGATTAACCAGCATGTTGGCTGCTTGCTGTTTCGCCTGCTGAAGGGCAGATGGAAATTACTTGGAAAAACAATCCTTTTATCACCAATGTCAATATTAATATTAATCACCCAGGGAGCAATTCTGTGAGCAAAAAAAAAACCAAAACAAAACAAAACAAAAACAAATAAACAAACCAGAAAGCAAAAAGATAAAAATGCTTAATATACAATCATAGAAAGACACAAAGATGCACACACACATACACGTCGTGTTACTGCTCTGGCCAACGCACACATTCGGTAAAAACAATGAAGGTCACACAAGGACTAACCTCTGCAAGCAAACGAACGTCCAATTTCACTTCTACACAATCAGCTCGACAGTGATACGTCTAATTATCAATCAGTGATATTTTGCTATTTTAAGCTTTTGAACAACAGCTTATATAAACTCACAAGCACTTGATTATGGAGACGTGTGGACCTGCTTATTTGTGCAATTATCCAATCAGCCAATCATGTGGCAGCAGAGAAATCATGCAGATACAGGTGAGTTTCAGTTCACGTTCACATCAAACACAAGAATGAGGGAAAAAAAATGTGATCTCATTGACTTTGACTGTGGCGTGATTGTTGGTGTCAGACAGGCTGGTCTGAGCGTTTCTGAAACCACTGATCTTCTGGGATTTTCACACACAACAGTCTCCAGAGTTTTTACTCAGCGTGGTGAGGGAAGGAAAAAAAAAAAAAAAAAACATCCAGAGAGCGACATCACTTTAGGTGGGAACACCTTGTTGATGAGAAAGGTCAGAGGAAAAGAGCTCGGCTGGTTGGAGCTGGTGGAAAGGCTACGGCAGCTCAGGTAACTACTTTTTACAACTGTGGTGAGGTGAGGTCGCGTCAGGTTCCACTTCCTGTCACAAACCTTACGCTACAGTGGACACAGGTGCCAAAACTAGACAGTTTAAGTAAAAATGTAGCCTGGTCCGATAAATTTAGATTTCTGCTGAAGTGGCACGTGGGGTCAGAATCCATGGACCCCACCTCCGTTGTCAACAGCCGGTGTCGTTGGAGAATGTTTTCATGTTTACCAATCTGTCGTTCATTGCCAAAGCCTGAGTGTTGTTTCTGACCATGTGCTTCCCTTTATGCTCATAGTTTACCTCCTAATGACTATGACCAGCAGGACAATGCACTATGTCACAAAGGCAAATTTGCCTTAAACCAGCTTCATGAACACAACAATGAGTTCAGTGAACTTCAGCAGTTTCCCCAGTCTCCAGATCTGAATCCACTAGAACACCTTTGGGATGTGGCAGAACAGGAGACTGACAGCAACTGAATGTGCGGCTGGCAAATCTGCAGAAATGACGTGATGCAACCGTGTCAACATCTCAAAGGAATGTTTCCAACATATTATGGAGTCCAGTGCCACAAAAAACTGAAGCTGCATTGAGAGAAGTACTGTGTATATCAGTCCATCTCACACGCACACACACACACACAATTGACTTGGACAACTTAACTCTTTGGGAAAACAGAATCAAACCACTTTTCAAGGATTATATGCTTCAAGTTTTGTTTAAATGCTTCCTTAAAAGCTTCATCAGGGAGAGGATCATTTGCACATTATGCACAAAAATACACTTATTGGGAGTAAATCTACTCACATTGCATTTCGAATGGTGGGAGCTGTAATTGAGCATAAAATAAGGCTGTATCAGCCTTTGCAATAGCTGTGTAACTGCATGAAAAGACCTATTTGTCTAATTTGTTAAATTGTAGCTCATGATCCAGATACTGTTAAAATACGTAAAAATACGTGAAGTATTCAAATTAGTGATAACCACCATATATTTTGAAAACACTCAAACGCAAAAGCTATGAATGATATTAACCTTTGTTGTAGAGGCAATCACACATCCACCTGCCTCAAGCATCACCATTGTACGAGCGTAATTGCTTCTCATCTGTCGAATGAGGGAGAACGTTCAAGACGGTTTGATGCTCTTTTGCTGAATTGCTTCCATGCATACGACGCGCAGCCACAGGAGCTCGGTGTAGACAGGAGAGCGAGCTTTTTTCAAAGTCTCACCGAAAAACTTTAAATCACAAAATGATTTGAAACAGAGCCGTCGCGCCCGACGGAGCACAATGTGCACAAAACGTGTAATGGCTGGTTTTGAACACGAGCAGCAGGAGGTGACATGATGAAATTCCATTTTAATTACACTTTGCAGGTTTTAGCCACCAAAGGACTCAGGAGCTTCAGCGAAAATGCAATCAAAGTATTGTTCAGCCCTGTAGCTGGGTTGCATGCTTTGGTTTTGCACTCTGGTTTGCGAATTTAAGATTATATGTTTAAAAAAAAAAAAAAAAGTCTATGATTACAAAGGAGTTTTTAGATTATCTAAAAGTACAGTTTGTAGACTGTGGATTTAAATGGAAAGGCAAAATCCTCGCTTTTTTTTTATTAGTTTTTCACAAAAATACAGACAGAACAGTGTCAAGAACAAGACAGAATAACACATTTACACAAGTAAATGCAAAGTAAAATAACAGTGGAGTTGTCTGGAAATAATGTAATATTCATAACACTATTTAGTTGAGCATTAATTTAGTCTGTGTTGTGCCTGACATAAATTGTCCGTTTTTCAAAGTTCTTTTCAAATGTATTCTTTCTGATTCTCAAAAGCTACGTCAGCTTTTTCATGATGAAAACTGCTTTAACAATTTCTAACCGCTGTTCCTGTTTTTTTCTGGCAATGGCTTTCTTGCTTGCTGCAAGTAAAACCTTGGTCAGGTAGAGATCTTTTCTCATCACAGTACCTTCAACATTCCCAAAAAAAAAACATCACTGAGCAAGTATTTTGAATTTCATATCCCAGGATATTTTTAACAAAATTCCTGCTTTAGCCTACTTTATGCTAATGTTACCATAACGACCATGTTTTCAAAACATCTTTGTAAAAAATTATTTTCATTGTACAACTACTTTCTGACATTTGGGGATTAATATCCCTAATTAAAGGTATATAACTAAATAATTTGCCCTGCAGGTCATCGGTGTCGTTGATATTTGGTTGAATGTAAGTTGTGATGTCGTGTCACCAAACTCCAATAACAGGACAATGTCTAATGCCAACATCAGTCCACCACAGAATACTGAGGCTGGGGAAGTTGATATTTTCTTTGTTTTGAGTTGTGATGTCCAACCTTTTTCCTGATGGTACACTGGCGTCCGGTACCTACTGGGTGAATTTCACACTACAGTGTAAACCTCATTAGTTTAAGATTTACCTACCTAGCATTTAGGACGCATTTTATGGGCTGTTTAATTTGCTCAAACCATGAGGGGATGACACAACTCTCCTTTTCATGTGTGACTTTGTTAGGCTGATTGAAACAGACTCAAACAAATGGACTCGGCTGAATCTGTTTTGTAGTGATTAAAGTCCTGCGCCAGGTACACTCCCCAGCTCCTCCACAGTGCTAAGCTCTCAGCACTTGGAATGAGACATGTGAGCATGAAGTGAGAAAACAAAGACGGTGCAGAAACATTGTTTTGGCATGTTACACTGATCCCTCCAAGAGCTGAAAAAGGGGAAGTGGGATGTGGAGTAGAACTACTGGGAAATATCTCTTGGATATCTGGCAGTAGGGAAATAAATGTAATCCCTACTTGCTATTATCTTCGTCTGGGCTTGTGTGTTGAGATAATGTCGGCTAGGAGGAGTGGTGTAAAAGCATATTCTTTGCAAATAATGCATGCATCTGATTAGCCTTTGGCTGTTGTTGCTGGACAGGGAAGTGCCTTTATCTTTGTAACTTCTATGGCAGATGGCAAAACACAAAAGGAGGGGATATGAAGGACGGAGAGAGAGGAGGGTAGAAGTGGAAAAGAAAGAACCATAATCACATTTGACTCACTCCTTCTTCATGCTGTTTTGAAAGGGACTAGCCCACTCATTCTGTACATATGTGCCTTCCATGAGTTAAAAATCAGTTTAGCTGTCTGCGCTGCATTAAAATGTCAGTGTCCAAATCTTCCAATTCACCCGACAACCAGAGAGGCTTTTGATGTCGAGACAGGGTCAGACTCCATCCTGACTCAGCTCAGAGAATAGGGCCTCTCCATCTTTGTGTGCATCCTGGAAGAAGATGGAAATAAATTGCTTTCCATTTTCCAATCGTTCCTCTGCACAGACCCTCTTGCGCTACCACAAATTCATGTGTTTTAATGTATTTTTCAGACAAACATAAACTATGAATTACAGGATCATAAAAAAGAAATGAGATGTAGTTTTGTTTTGTTTTTTTTTTCTGTTGTGTTGTCATGTTAAATGGAGCCAGCCCTGCTTGCTGCACATGCTAACTGTCCTACATGCTGCAGGGTGATTTTTGGCACTTCATTATTCCTTTTGGATCCCTTATCAAAGTGCATACTGCGCCTGTGATTCTCTTTTCTGGTTCATCACACCAAATATATCAGCCTGAGATTCATGCCTAATTTTATTAGTTATTCCAGTTCTCTGAGGGGGAAGTAGTATGATAAAAAAAGAGGGCAGAAATACTGGAATCCTTTTCCCTCTGTGGGTACTGGCACTTACTCTTACCCCCCCCCTTCGTCTCCTTGTCTCGGATGTTTTTCTCTGTCTCTTTCTTCCTCTCTCTTGCAGACAGAAACAAACAGCCCCCCTCCTTAACATTGTTAAAGTAAGTGATGGAGTGATTCCGATGGGCCAACGTGTTCCCCACTTCTCGAATTTGTTGCCGCTGTTGTTGTTATAAGTTCGATGTCTTCCTCTGTCCCCCTCTCTTTGGCATCTGTCGGCTGCCGCTGTGCCTGCAGGACACCAGAGGAGACGACTGGCATCCTCAATGAGGAGGGAAGCGGTGCTCGCCTTCACGCTCCAGCGCCTGCACGCCTGAAGAGATGACAGGGGGAAGGAAAGGTGTAGGTTGACAGGCCTAAACAGCTTTTGCATTCGCGCGTGCACACAAGCACATTTTCACGCATACATATGCATGCCTCGCATTTGGGCACACGGACAGGGGCTGGATATAATAGCAGCAACACTTGTACTATTTAAGGTAATTTGGTACAATACGTCTTCCTCACCCAGAGTTGAATTTACATCTCTCTGAAAAGTCTCAGTAAGAATGCACCATGTCACATAAGTGTTTTTTTATGTATATGAATTATCCAGCTCTCTATCACAGCTTATGCAAATACACTGATAGACTCAACCCAGAGAGGAATATATGTATTAATGTATGTAGATTCATAGGCCTACACATGCAACGTATCTATATTCTGTCAAGCACATTAGATGGAAGTCACCCTATGTTTTTCTTACATTGAAAAATGTATAATCTTTGTAACCCTATGAGGGGATTTCTGCTTAGTTTTCAATCTAGTTAGAGATCTATGCTACAGCCTGACCCACATGTCACATACAGTCGTCTCTGATGTGTAAAGCTGCACAGGACTGGCTTCACATGGCACATCACATCACATGCTACACTGTCAGGTATGCTTCCAAAAAATTACATCTCTATACATCTCATTTTCAAAATCAGATTTTTTTTTTTTTTTTTTTTTTGAGGTAATCACACATTTTCTAAGTTGTTAATTCATTAATAGTTTTTAATTGTGTTAATGTATGTCTTTGGAAAATATGTTGATAATGAACATATCAGTAGATAAATTGCAATAATAGTAAATCAAATGAAATTTTTCAAAAAAAATAAAATAAAAATTGAGTTGAATGTGTATAAAACGGTGCGGCAGTATTGAAAGGTAGGATAAATAAATAAAACAAATAAAGTATACAAATAACAAATAAATACAACACAGCAGAGAGTTCAGACTTCTCTCCATCAGACAGGGGTGAGTTATTGTATAATGTTATGGCTCAGGGCAGGAAAGATCTCTTGTATCTGTCCCTACGATAGTGAAGCTGTAACAGTCTGTCGGAGCAGGTGCTCCACTGCCTGTCCAGTGCGTGGCGGCTGGTGTCGCTGGCTCCGATGCTGCTACCCCAACAAACAGCAAAGAAGAGGTTGCACAGGTTGATAGAAGATCTCCAACATCTTTCTGCACACTTTGAAGGAGCTCAGCTTCCTCAGGAAGTAAGAGTCTGCTCTTCCCCTTCCTGTATACAGCTTCAGTGTTGGATTATCCAATCCAGTCTGTTGTTCATGGTAGCACCCAGGTGCTCGTAGTCCTCCACCACCTCCACATCCTCTCCCAGAATGTGCAGTGGTTGTGAAGCCGTCCTTTTCTTCCTGAAGTTGATCACCATCTCTCTGCTCCTATTAACATTCAGCCGCAGGTGATTCCGTCCACAAAGTTGCCTACAGTGCTCTGTAGTTCCCCTCACGTCCCTCTCTTATATGTCCAACAACAGCCAGGTCATCAGAAAATTTCTGTAGATGGTATGACCCGGGGCTGTACTAGAACTTCGTGGTGTATAAGGTGTAGGAGCTCCTGTACCACACACCCATGACCCACAGCACACAGTAATATGACCTGAATGGTGCTAAAAGCACTGGAGAAATTAAAGAATCTGGTTCTGACAGTGTTGCCACCACCATCCAGGGGCAAATGAGCTCACTGCAGCAGGTAGGCAACAGCGTCTTCAACTCCCAAATGGGGCTGATAGTCAAACTGTAGAGGGTCAAGCAGCACTTTAACCTGCGGCCTAAGGTGAGCCAAGACCGGTCTCTTCAGCACCTTCATCACATGGGATGTGAGGGCAACTGGTTGGTAGTCTTTGAAATCGAGGAGTAGATGGAGTGGATTTCTTTGGGACAGGAACCAGGCAGGACGTCTTCCAAAGCACCGGTACCCTCTCCTCACTCAGGCTCAGGTTGTAGAGATATTGTAGGACAGGAGACAGCTGGCTAGCAAAAGTCCTCAGACTCGTGGGGCTGATACCGTCAGGGCCTGCAGCCTGCTGGTGGAGTCTCTCCATCTGCCTCCTAACCTGGTCTGCAGTCACAGTCATTCGGAGGAGGGTGCGAGGGAATAAAATGTTCACAGACAACATATTCGTTTCCTGCCAAAATATCTGATCTTGCAGTTCAGTATCTTATACCGAGTGCAGCATTAAACCTTTTGATGGGTCTTTTTAGATGCTCACAGAACTTTGTTAAGTTGGAGGGGAAAGGGTCTGATCTGGTTTAATTCATCAAATGTTCACAAGAACTTTAGATACAACATGTTACTGCCACTTGATGGCGCACCAGAACACCTGCATCTCAAAACCAACCAAAACAATGACTTCATCAGCCACACCTCAGTTTGGCTCCCTCCCACACCCCTTCCTCCCTTTATCTTCTCAGTCAGCGAGGTGTTAAGAGCCAAATGGCCACTAAACACACAAGAGGCACAAGTAAACAAAGTTACCTTGCATTTGAGAGCCAACAAAAACAATCTAACCACAAACATTAGGCCAGGCTAGCGTTACTGTGAAATGCGCCGCATCAATGCTGACAGCAGTTAGCAACATTTGTCGAACAAATTTGTGATATTGGCAACAGCATGTCAGCTAACATTATGCTACTGTGGCCACAAATCACAAAAACATGTGACATTATGTAGTATCAAGTTGCTGAGTCAAGCTGGAGCCCGCTTTGTAAAATCAGCACTGGCTTCACAGTCTGACTTAAAAAAACTTCCTGAATGTTTTGACGGTCCGCCGGCTGAACGGTATCCGTCGGCAGTCCGACTGGGAAAGAATATTAGTGTTGTCGCAAAAATTCCCACTGACACAACCAGGATTTGACCCGGCAGTCCCCGAGGTCGGTCGACCTGTACTTTGGTCTCATCTCTATTTCTTGGAGACTTTTTAGATGAAAAAGTGTTTTCTTCAGTGGAGGAAATTGTGGTAGGTCCCTTTCAACCTTTGCTACAGAAACCTAGCCACACACAGGACTGTGGATGCAACACTCGGTCTGTAGTGTGATAGCTGTGTGCATATCAAATGATAGAGGGAAATGTCAATCTGCAAAAAACAGGTATTGATGGATTAATATATATACATATATATGTATATTTTCCTATTCCTCGTGGGATATGTTTTCAGTTTTGCTACTGCAGTTACCATTACGCTTTAGGTGAAGCAAACAGGAAATCTAATCTTGCCATGAAGTCAGCGAGTCCACTGCAGGCTTCACCTTAGACACCTGAGCCTCATGTTTTTGGCCTTAGGTTGTTTTCACTTTGGAGAATCTGTGCCATGGAAAGTCACAGTGCATCAGCGGCTCATGTATATAATCACCACATTACTTCTGATACTGAGGAAAAACTCTTGTTAAATATGTATCAAAATCTAAAGATGTAGGGATGTTTTCCCTGAATACACATTGGAGGCAGAGGAAGTTGTAGCACTGCCTGGGTAACATCAGATTTGACTGACTCGTGGCTCTAAGAAGAAGGGATGCAAGGGCTAATACAGTCTATGTAACATCCGCCATATTGGTAAACGCATCATGGGTTTGATTGTTTGAGCGACCAGTGTTGGACACAATGATTGCTGGGCTTCTCACCAGTCCAGACAGCCTCTTAGAAATTACATTTATATGCCACAAACCAAAAGGGCTTTAAATGAAGGTGTCTGCGCAGTCACAAAACATTCATGCACATCACAGCTATTATAAATTTGGCATCCCTCTAGTCCCACTCTTCTGTTTAATCAAAATCCTAAGCTTTTACAGCCTTAACCTCGGACATAATTCTCAGTGTCCAGTGTCACTCTCCTGTCTGTGACCACTCAAGCATAATTTAACAAACAAAAACAAAGAAGAAAAAAAGTGCAATGGAGACCCATCTCAAACACATTTCATGGATTTTTTATAGACACCTGCTTAGAATGTAAGTTTAAAAAATTATAGTACAAATATTTTTATTTGTTACAGAGGAGGTAATGACCTTTATGGGCCAAAACATTAGTGAATGATTTCAGTTATTTGGTGCAAATAAATTATTTTATAGTACCGGTGCCTATTAAGTGTTTCCAGCCATTTTTGTGTGGGTTGCACCTCGATTCACTCTTCTCTCTTCAGTCTGTTTGGTCTGTTTCTCAAGGAAAATAATCTCTTGATTTAAAACGTTTTGACGTTTAACTATTTTTCCCTTTTAATTCTGAGGGTTTTGTGAGCACTTGATCTATCTCTAAGGTGATTCCATTTTCTTGCTGAACAAAAGACAAAGATTAAGATCTGAAATTGAAGAAAAGGAAAACACTCTTCACTTGCAGCGCAAAAGTGTTTTCAATCTTGTCATTTAATTGGGACCAACTGGGTTGTCATTACGAATGCCCTGTAGACACTTGTATAAGCATAAACAAAATGCCAGATTGCGCAGATTTAATGTCAGATTCCAAGGTGACGCGACTGCAAGGACAAGCATTTTGTCAGTGAAAGAACAGATTGCTCATGCCTGATCCAGCATGTTGACTGCCTGAGCTGGTGGGTGAATCTGGCTCTGTGATGAGGACAACATGATGACAAATTGTCTCCACGAAAGGTTGAATGGTAAATAACAGAAAAAAAATAGGCATTTAATAATTAAAAAAATAACTCCTATGACATGCAAGTAGACAAACGCGTGTAAACCCAGTGCATGATCAAAGTACTTTTTAATAACTTGAAATGAGACTCATGAACCACAACACTGACTAATTAGAGGCCTTAAGACTCGCTTTGGTCAGTGTTATGTGTGAATAACATACATTTTCTGGTACATAGCATTTTCAACCCCAAGCAGAATGTAATTTCAGCGTAGCGTGGTGTTGACAGCTAAGCTTCTCTTCTCGCTTTTAGCCAATAATGAGCTTCAAAAACAGTCTCAAATATTAAAGTCTGCATGCATGTTTCATGTATGTCGCATGGTCAGTTGGCTTAGTTTTTCAGTCTCTCAGTCGATCCATTGCTTCGGACCTCAACAATAATTGGTTGAATATTTGGGATCCCCCCCCGTGGTGACCATGGGTGTCAAAGCCAGTCACTTCGGTGAGCCCCTAAACCTTCTAGCTCCACCAGCTGGTCAAAGTTTCCACTTCCACTGTGATGTCTTTCAATATTTCCTGACATTCAAAGGTTCTTTCGACGATAAATCTTCACGAGCGTCTGTGATGCCAGCTTCCTCGACAGCCATAAGGTTGACAGGATAAATTCTAATAAATTCGATGACATTTACTTCGGTTTACGACCAAATATCAAATTTCTTCCCTCAATCAGGACCAAATGAACCAAACCAGAGGTGTGAATGCACCCTTGGTCTTAACATTTTATTGAGCTTTTGGATACTCAACCTTCATCCTCTACTGTGTCCAAAGTATTGACATGATCCTTGTTAAGACATATGAGCTTTGTAACCAGATATGTCCAAATAATTGGTTTCGAAATTTGTATAACTGAGCCATGGACATGTTAAAAGTTAGACAAAGATTACAGTCTGTAGTCAGATGATTGAGTTCAGACACACTTATGATTATATATATTGAACCAAAACCACCATCTTTGCCTAACCTCTGGCGTGAGAGCTGTGCACTCTGTATGTCTACAATCCGCCCCAACCACCTCCTGGAAAGTCTGCTGCAGTTAATAAATGCTTCATTCGTCCACTTAGGCGTCATGAAAAATGATACTTAAGTGGTGCCCAGCGTCTGCATATCTCGACTTGAGAGTGAGAATTTGTTGGCAAAGGCTGCATAAACCTCGTGCACAGATCTTGGAACAATGACAGGAGAAATATCAGAGAAATGTCTCAGGGAACGAGGGAGAACGTATGATAATAAAAGGTCAGCCGTGCGTTATCTGGGGCAAAGCAGCGATGGGCTTTGTAAGTAATAATGCAATTTTACAATCAGTTTGAAAATCAAGAGTTAACCAGTGAAGGGCTGCCAGGATCAGAACAATATCGTCTTGTTTATTAGCTGGCAGAAATTTTGAATTATGAGTAAAAAGGATAGATTTTTTTATTTCAGTTATTCACAGTGGTCCAGTCAAGGAAGCAATAAGGGCGGTTGGTAGATAGAAACTGTCTGATCTTTTAAATATTACAGAAGACAACACTGAACTATTGATTCATCACTGTTATCTATTTTGTTTTTATTACTGCTCTTACATTTCTCTGTTTTCTCCCAACTCTAACAGTCGACCTGAAGGTCCGGTTACACTGCAAGGCCGAAAGCATGTGGCTGTTAATCTACCATTAGAACAGTCACTGTGGAAACTAGCTGCAGAGATTTGCTCCAATTCCATAGCAAACTGAGAAAACCTGAAAACGTTTTCCACAAATCCAGAAGCACGTGATCTTTGCAAACTATCACTACACGGAGGTGAGTATTTGGACATTTACACACATTTTGCTCTTCAGGCTCTGTGCTCCAATGCCATCAATTTGAAATAAAATAATGCATACTCCATTAAAGTGCCACGTCTCAGCTTTAATTTGAGGATGTTTATATACATATTGAAAGGACTGTGGGTGATATATAGTCCTGTTAACACAGTGGCTCATTTGTAAGGTTTCAAAAGCACTTGGGCACTTGGCTATTAAATGTTTCATAGACAGCTGTGAGTTGTTTCAACAGGTCATGGACAAAACACGTGGCTCGACTCTGAGTTGATTGAAAGTTTAGAGTTGCCATTTAGATTGAGGTGGAGCTGTCTGTCAACATGAGCAGTAAAGAGGTGACCATGAACGTGAGGACAATAATAATGAGGCGAACAAATAGCAAATATCCATCAAGGAGATATCAAGGGTATATTGGGCATATTATAAAACAGTAGGTGCGCACAAGAAAAGAGCATTATAATGGTGAAGAAAACCCCCTTTATTAATCCCCAACAAGTCAAGAATGTACTCCAGGATGTAGGTCATGTAGGACATGTTTCCTAGTAAAACTAATAAAGACTCTTCGTAAACCTCAAAAGGAAAAGACCAGGCTGTAAAAATATAAATGAACAAACTGATTTCTAGAACAAAGGTATATAGCTATAACTGTGTGGAGAAAAACAGGAAGAGTTTGTGAACCAAAAGCCTCCAAACATACCAAACTGGTATGAATGTGATGGTCCTGTTGTGGCTTGGGCATCTAGTGTGTCAGTGGAGCTGACACACTGTCGTACTGGTGATGATGCATCAGAACCTATTGAATGACACTGTCCTGCTAGGACAACGGCCCTAAACAAACTTCCCAAGAAACCGAAAGAGCTTTTAAGGTGAAAAGCACGTCGCTGCTTTCCACTTGGTGACAGGCAGACCCCACAAAAAGCAAGAGCTGAGAGCCTCTGTGAGCATTACCAGGAAATGTACAAAGCAACCCATCTATGGGTTGAAGACTTCTGATAGTCGCTGCCTGCAAAATACTTTCCACACTCAAATATGAAATGAGATGATTTTGTTTGAATAATTACCAAATTTCTTTTGAACCTTGTGTTGGGCGATCTGGCTAAAAGATCATATGACAATTATTTATTTATTTATTTTTTTTTTGTGGGTGGTGGTGGGGGGTGTTTAATAGCAATCGGCAACAGCAATCTTAATCATGATCTGTGTTCTGTCACCACTCTGGTTTTATTGTGAAAGTCCTGACAGGAAGCTGTACTTCATATTGTTCCACTCTGTACCGTGGGTGGTTTCAGCACTGATCTCCTCTGCTCAACTGATATATTTCTCTCCCAGCTTCCATTGTGTACCTAGTAGTGACATGTAGCAAACAAGAAAGAGCATTTTCTTACTAAGATTAAGCAACAAAATGGCTGATACCTGACCTGACACACAACTCGCACACTGTCAGGACTCATGAGGTTTGGCTCAGGTTGCTGAACTCGCCTATCTAGCTGTGAGATCTGAATAATTGTACACCACGCTGGTGCTCAAAGTGACGGGGGGGTGGGGTTGTCTCTGTCAGCGCCTGTAAAAAGAAAAAAATGTGTACAGACCAACAGGGAGAGACAGCGTTGAAGAAGATATCTGTGAGTGACATTCGGTTAGTTGGGAAAGTGGGAGAGAGCGGATGACCGCTCTGTGAGGAGAGGTGTCAGCTCCACGAGAAGCAGGACAGGGGACGGTGTCTCCTTCGCTTCAGTGACTTCCTCTCTCCTCTACAAGAAAGCTGTCGGCCATCTTCCAGGAGGACTCTCTTTCGCTCTTTCACTCAATCTCCCTTTATCTTTCTGCCTATCTGCCACCTCTCTCCACCTTCACTCTCTTCGTATGCAGTGTCTCCCATCTCCCCTTTTTTTTCCCTCCGTCCCACCCGCCCACCCCTTTCTCTCACTCTGTCAGCCACTGTTAAATCAGATAGATTGCAGGTGTGCTTCCACTGTGAGGGAGGATTCACGGCCGCTGTATGCCTGCAACCTCTCAGCATGACACAGCACCTCTCCCAATTTACTGTGCCGTAATTTATCCACAGACCCAATACATACTTAAACCGCATTTATGCATGCAGGCCTTATGGTTATCCTATTTATCATAAACCCCTATCTCTGCATTAATTCCGTGGCGTGATTAACTACAAATGCTGCCGTCAGTGAGCGTATAAAGTCTAGCAATAAACTGCCCAACTTCATCCACTGCCCATAGAGTGATGGCGATATTACTCAAGCAGCCAATCTGTGATTATTCCGCATTCATTTACCCGAGGCGTTTTAGCACGAGACTAGATGTATCCAAGCTGGATATGATTTCCTATCTCTCCCGCTGTGTTTTGAGGCATATTTTCTTCCCTGTATCCTCAAACTGGCCGCCGCTATCAGTAAATGACCCCGACCTTTCTCGGCGGGGTGAAAACGACCACTGTGTAAGCTTTGCACGGGCCTCAGCCCTCTCCCAAGATGGTAGTTGAAAAAAAATAAAAAAACGATGTTGACCTATGCGCGGCCTCGGGACTGTATATCTCAGCCAGAATAGCATGCAGGAAATAATCCCCTCAGTTTTGAATTATTGTGTGTCCCAGGGTCCCTAAATGGATTTCCTTAGGAGCAGTGCGAGTCTCTAGAAGCTGGACATCAGACTATTTTGCTTTGTTGGTGTTTTCTCTCTCCCTTTTATTGATTTTAATACCGAGATTTCCATAATCCCGTTTATACGTTTACTGTAGATTTATATTCACTCTTCCAGTGGTGCAGAACGGAGCTGATTAATTGAATCTCTCTTGACAGGTCTCAATCAACTGGACAAAGCACTGGATTCCAAACTGCACAAAATTCATTAGTGGCCTACACCACTCAAAGGTATTACATTGATAAATGACCAAAATATGGCCTTTTAAGATCACAACAGTAAACCGTCGGGTTGGAGACCATCATGACATTTCCAAAGGAAGACTTTTATTCATTGTCACTGTCTGTCTGTGGGTGCAGCGTTCTGTATAAGACAATCACTAGCTTTGTCCTCACAAGCTTTCAAAGGTCAGCCTGGACAACACCAAGTGCGCTAATTATATTTTGCCGAGAAAAAAAAAAGTCTAGGGAGCACAGGACCAGCCACATTGTAGCTACTGCACAATAAAGGTGTTTGTCTGCATGAAGGTTAAAGTTCAGTCTAAAATTGCTTCAGTTTCATGGGGATTTCTGGGTTTTGACCCTCTCAAGACAGGTGCTGCTTAAGAGTGGCTGATTGCTCTGTCCTTTTTCTTTTCTTTTTTTTTGTCTTTCTCACATGCTTGCACTGTGATACTTAAGCTCCTACAAAATGGGAAGTGACAGAAAGTTTTTATATCAAAAGTACCCTGCTTTGTCCATCCTTGATGCCTTGTTGTCTTCATGTTTGAAACTATTAAAGTGCATTTTCTTCTCCCATGGGTGAATTTTGTGAAATCATGCGTAAAAAATAAATAAATAAAAAAAAAAAAAAAAAGCAAGCACAGAGGCAAAAGCAGAAAAAAACAGAAATCAATAAAAAATGCTTCAAAAAGGGCACCAAAAAGGAGGAAGGGGGAAAAGCTCAAAACAAGTCAAAAAGTCAGAGTCTGATCTTCCATAAGCCTCCTCTTTTCTAAAGTTTTGAAAGACCGGGTAGCAGGATTTTGGCAGCAGCACTCAGTTCAATGATGGTTCTGCTTCTGGTTTGATATGCTGGAATAAACGACCACAGATGCATTCATTTATTATTTTTATTACAATGCTTACTAGTTTGTCCTTTTCACAATGTGACATTATTATACAGAGATAATTTATATATATACATTCATCTAATCTACAGTGGAGCCCAGAAATCTGAGAGGAAAATGGCCTCAGACTTTTGGACCCACAGTATATAATAATAAAAGGTCTCCCTGGTCGTTCACACTGGGAATGCACAGTTTGCAATAGCTGCAACATCTTTCATAAAGTACATAGAGGCACCTTTGGAAAAGAAGCAGAGTTATGATTTATTTAACAATAGTATTCTGACTCTATAGCATGAAGCAGCTTGGTCCTCTTGAGAGAAGCATTTTTTTTTTTTGGCAGCATTTATTCCTTACAATGAGGTGGAGGGGAAGGTGACCCCTGCAGAGCAAGTATCTGAGTCTGAAGCACTTTCCCTGTAGCTCTTTCCTGCCATGCGGGCCATCAGGAAGCCAGGCTCAATCCACTTTTCTAAATTGCTGCCATTTAATGGAACACCTTGACCTGACTTCCCTCCCTGCCAAAAATAAATAAAGAAGATGTTGGTAAAAATAAGGCTTTCCAACGTGCCTTCCTCTTAGAAATCTTCAGTGTGGGATAACAAGATAACTACAGGACGTGTTTTCTGTCTCTTTCTGTCGAGAACGTAAATAATTGGATTTATCGTTATATGTATGTATTGGAAAAAAAAAAAAAAAAAAAAGAAAGAAGACACTTTACATAATAACTGACTTCCTGCTCACAGGCATTAGGCGTCTTCAGGTAGTCAGGCGGTGTGATCCAAAGGCAAATTGTAGCCACAATTTTTTAGTTACGTGTGGGTGGAAGAGCATTTTGTCGCATGACCTGCAGGTGCAAGTGGAGGAGTTCAAGTTCAAACAAGACGGGTGGAGCATTTCTGCACTAGAATATAAAAAGAGGTTTCCATGAAAACACACACACACCCACACACACTCCTGGTTTCCATAGCAATTATCAGGCTCATTTTTGGGCCTGTAATTTCTTCAAAATTTGAAAGCTGACTTTTATCTTTTCCACACTGCTAAAAACCCCACATAGACATACAGTTTAAAAAAAAAAAGAAAAGAAAAGAAAAAAAAAGCTTTTGTAAGCCAGGACGATTCTCGTTGATTGTTATCCTCTGAGTGTACAGTAATCCCCTCAGATCGGAGATCTTTCTAAAAATACAGTTCTGTTTTAACAGTTTGAAATGTTTCTCCTGAGGTTTAACACCTCACAGGGCTCTGATGAGAATTTGAATGTAACTGGCCATATAGCGTCCCACACATTAAATGAAGCCAGTGAGAATCTAATTAGCAAGGACTGCTGACTTGAGTGACAACTTGTTAATGCACTGCGCCGATAAGGGAGTGATGTTTGCCAAAACCAAAAGGGATCAAACGAAGTCCCAATTCTCAGCCAGTGGCTTAGTGGTTGAATGCAAACTTGCTTA
>CM076666.1:6518055-6653962 GCA_038496675.1 Rachycentron canadum
TATATATATATATATATATACACACACACACACACACACACACACACACACACACACACCAAACTATAGCACTGAGACCACAGGCAGCAGGAAATAGGAGTAATATCCACAGGCTAACAGGCAAACAAGCACCGAGTCGACTGTGACTCTGTACATCTATAAATGTGGTGAGCCCAGCGGCTTCCAACTGGTCTGTATTCTTCATCATACGGGCTGCAGGTTGGAAAGTGTCAAGGCCAACGGGTATGCATGAAAGGTGGAGCGGTGCTTTGAACGGGTTTGTAGCCCTGAACGGTCTTAGCATCAAGTACATGCAGCTATGGCAAGCCCTGAGGGGAAAAACGTGCGTCAGTCAGGTCCCACCCGCACGCACTAAAGCTAAACTTTGCCTCACAGTATTCAAGCGAGCTTTTAACACAATTTAAGGTTGCGATGCTTTCATTAATATGGCTCACGTTTAAAGCTGTTTCACACACAAGGTGAGCAGTGTTGGAGTAGAGTCGCATGGGGAGGCCCAGAGGCATGATGTAGCAGTGTGAACTCGATTCATATCAAACTCGCAACGATAAATACACAAACATATATATTCGGTCGTTCGTTTTGGCCCTGCACCAGTGTAAATGATCATCACGTACCTTTATGTATAGGCAAAGTTCAACCAGACTCCTTTTCTATACGACTAATCTACTCTGCCAGCTTGTGTGACATCCTCGTCCAGAGAGAAGTCACCTAGGTGAATGCTTGGCCGTACGGGACACAGAACTTAAACAGCTTAAAAATCTTCACTTTACCTTTAACACGTATCCGATATGAATCATGCTTTGTTGGTCAAAAGTAAATATTTGAAGGAAAACAAATATAACACAGTGACAGTGATGCGTTTGCAGACATTTAGTAGAAATATAATCCTGCCAGCATTACAGCATTTGAACCGAATTGACTGCAGCTAATAATAAACTTTAATAGGTTTCACAGAAATGAAGGAATCTGTGAGGTGACCTCTGGCATGTATTGATATAATATTAAATTTGAAATATTTGCTAATTGATGGTTTGGGGTTGAGGATAGTAAATTGCAGTAACAGTCAGTTAAAGAAGTTTTTACAGTACTTTTGACAAGTACAAGTACATCACACAGTAATATGTTACTGTAACCTTGCTTTTAGTAATAAAATGGTGTTTTTCAAGTGAGTTATTGCAGTTGATTGTGGGGAGTCACTGTTTTTTATTAGATTTGTAATATTGCATCTAGCCACATTCATTAGGTGCAAATCAAATAAACTGACACATATTCATGATATGAATGCTCCACTAACAAGCACTCGAGAAGCTCAATGAAAAACACATTTCTGACAGGAGCACAATCAATAGCAGGCCCCTTTCCTTTATTATTTTCCTCCCTGGTCTCATCCACCTATACCGAGATCCTGTTAGCACCATATAATCTGTCTCAGGATGGCACCTTTCCTAGATCCAGCCTACCAGGCTTATAGATTAGTGCCTTTTATTGGAGAAAACAACAGAACAAGGACAGGCTTTACTCCATATTGGAAAAACTATAAGAAGCCTGCCTTGCTGCTACAGATGAGATACTCAACAG
Organism: Rachycentron canadum; assembly: GCA_038496675.1. Lineage (NCBI taxonomy): Eukaryota > Metazoa > Chordata > Actinopteri > Carangiformes > Rachycentridae > Rachycentron > Rachycentron canadum. Next base: position 6,519,655 of record CM076666.1, read on the forward strand.
GCTAAACCACACTGTGCCACGCTTCTCCTGTTAAGCATGCACGTGCTTTGCAGTGCCTCGGACTGGAGGGTGGACAGAGAGAGAGAGAGAGAGAGCGAGAGAGAGAGAGAGAGAGAGCGAGAGAGAGAGAGGTCAGGGGGTTCATTGGGAGTGAGTGGAAATCTGAGGGTCATAAAGGGTCAGTTCACCCACAGCATAAAAAAAAAACATAAAAACAACAGAGATCTACAGCAGTGTACAAACACCTTACAACACTGTTCACTAAACTGTGAACTTGTAGAAAAGAACTAGTGAGGAAGGAAATGCAGACAACTAACAGACTTGGAGATACTACATTAGCCATTATCATCATCACATTATTTATGACTGAATTATGACTGTTTGAGAACATTGAAAAAAAGCCAGATTTTCCATCAGTGAGTCCTTCAGTCTGTCATCGGAGCAGCTTAATTTCTTCAGCGATCTCAGCTCCTCAACACTACTGGAAATTTCATTAAATGAAATGACATTTGAGAAACTGCTTTTCAAAGGCAACGTCCCTGTCGCTGTGAAAAACCCAGATGTCACATTGAGCAGCTTTCAGTAAAACCAAAGTACTTTCCACCAGTGTGACACGTGAGCAGCACAAACACAACTCTACTCACCATTACTGTATTAACATGGCAGTTCAGAGACGAAAGCTCACCTCAAAGCTTCGGCTCTTCCTTTGTGATTTGGCCTTTTCTGGCCCTTTTCGAAGCTCAAACTGCAGAACAAAATATATATCAATGGTGCCCCCACATGAAAATCTCAGAGCTTTTTCCCATCTGAATGTAACACGTCTATGTAAAACTGCAGCGTGACTTAATGCTGTGCCGCTTTTTGTGCGTTGTGCATTTTCTCAAAGGGCTCTGCATTGTTTCTTGAGGCATAGCGAAACGTAATGCGCCGTTATATCAAGCAAATACGTTGTGCACAGTCCCATCTGAGGTGATCTCAAGCACCCAGTAATGTTTTTAAGCATATTTTTGTGAAACATGCTCATTTCGGTGATTGATCTTCATTCAGTTAATTTATTTTTCCAGAGGGTCATTTTACACCGCGATGATCACAGGGTGAAGTCATTAAATCCCTCATTCTCACTAACAACAAAGTTTTACCTCCAGCTGAAGTGTTTGCTCATGTCTCACAGCCAAACTTTACCAGCTGGTCTGAGTCGTAAACTACAAACAGTGTTCACTAGCTTGTTTTTGAACCCTTTTTAAACGCCCCGTTTACTTCTTTTCACCACCACATTTACCATTTCTTGGCGTGTTTTTTGGGGGGAAATTGATGAAGCACGATTTGCTGGCGTGTCAGATGGATGGCGCAGGAAATGGATCACTTGCTTTGATTAAAGCACCCCACTTGGCTGGCTTTTGCACATCATAATCTAAGAATGGATTACTCTGCAGTAATGTGGGCCACAATATTTAGCAACAGTGAAGGCGAAGTCTCCGCAGTGCACAGGGAAACAACGCTCACGGAGGAAATAACAATGAGATGTCGCTTCGACACTGTGTGATTAAACCGTGGGACTGTGCACGGAAACTCACCGCTGCCCACTGAGAGGTGATTTTCTCACTCCAACCATCCGTACCACTCCTTCGCTCCGGCCTCTGAATGGAAAGGTGAGCGTGATGGGGGCTGTGCAGCTGTGTGCGGGCGTGCATGCTCACGTGCCCGTGCGTGTGATTGAGTGTGCAGAGTTATTGACCTCTAGCGAGGAGCATTAATGTCCAGTGCGCCGTGAAACTGGCCTACACCCCGTGTCCAAGGTGACTGGCACTGCCCCGTCCCATGGCACACTTCTGCTTCTGATGGATTGACCGGGCCTTGGAGAAGGCCCTCTTGTAGTCCACTGTGTCTTTTTCTCTACATTTGTATGCGAGTGTGGGAAAAAAAAAAAAAAAAAGAACTTAATTGTCAGAATAAGCTTGATTTCGGGTATCTTCCTGCATCACTTGTAAAGCCATCGTTCTCTTGGTAACTCCTCAGGAACATTTATCAAGGCTGGGACTCTCCCTCCATGACTCATGCTAATGAATCCCTGTACTCTTTCTTCTCTCTAATGATCCTCAGGAAATTCTCCCCTCTTGTCTTGCTCTTATCACTATCTCCCATGCTCCTTTAATTTATCTAATGCACTCTTTCATTTAAGTAACGTATAAATGAAATGTGCCTGCAACATTTTCTTCCCATCATGTTCTTCTTATCTCACCCCCCCCCCCAATACACTTCTCCTGCTTGTGATTTAATGGATGAGCCGAACACCCGGAGGATAGCGCGAAACGCGTACACAAGACCGTATTGTACATGCCAGTTCAATTTATGGGATGAGTTATTGATTTCGTCTCATCATACGCAGAGGCAGGAGTGTGAGAAAACTGCTAACAACATACCTAAGTTGCGGATGTTGCAAATGCGGCAGAAGGAGCCCAGCACTGATGGACTGCAGTCTTCATTTGACGGTTATGCAGCGGATAGACCAGTTAGCACATTTTGTTCTGCTCATTATCTTATGCAATCTAGTCAGCCTGCAGAAGAGCAAAACACGGCTACAATTTGCATTTGCACATGAAACATTTAATGTATAAAAAAAACCTGTGAAACTCGGGTCATTTCAAATAAATGACTAAATTATAAAAAACATTTTTTAAAATACTGGACATATAGAGCAATACTTGCTCCTGCGGTGAAGTATAGAAAAAGATGTGTTTTTTTGGCTTTAGCATACTAAAAGTACAAGTTTAAGGTTCAGAAAAGAATTTGTCCACAATGAAAAGAAACAATGGTTGAATGTCAGTGATATTGCAAAAAAAGTTGTCTCTTATGTCTGAGTCACTTTCCTTCAAAATGTAAGGCCGCTTCTTCTTCATTTGCCTCTGACTGAAAAGAGTCATGAATGCCACAGCATTCTGCCTAGAAAAACACGCAATTACAGGTTTCATTCATTTTTTTATAAATGTCCAACGCTGCCACTCGCATTAGTTTCCTTTAGGTTCATGAGGAGTAATTATACATATATACACTTTCATGTCACATTATACTCCTACACAATGAAATTTGTTGTTTTTACTCGGCTGCACTTCTGTGACTTTATCGATGAAGCTTCAATCCTGGGAATTTCCTCCGAACAAAAACCCTCAGACACATTAGACCTACACGTGGCCACTCATGTGTGTCTACACAGTTATGAGTTTATGTAAACCTCTCATCTTCTTCATCTGTCCCTCACTGTATAGTTTCCCATCAGTGCTGACTGATAAGCTGCTTTGACCCTGTGTGTCTACATGTCCCTGCAGTCGATGGAGATGATGATCGATGTTTCAAGTGACATTTCTCAGCTAATAACCTCTTATCCTATTGATTCCCTGCCCAGATACCCTGCTCTGCTCTCTTTCAACAAATGGATTTTGTCCCTTGCTGTCCTCCTCCCCACCCATCTACTTTTCTTATGTTTCTGTATTTTATAGAATATCTCACATGGACTTTCAGGACTTTTTTCTTTTTATTCTCCTATACAGCACACCCTGAGGGTTAAACTCTACCATGAATTAAAACCAAATAAATCCATTTTTAGAGAGTGGCCCACTTCAGAAGTCACCCTGTAGTTTGCCTACAGGAGAGACTGTCACCGCAGTTGCAGTACATCTGAAAGGGCAGAAAAGAGAAGGAACTGAAAAAGAGCCCTGCCAAAAACCCAGTCATGAGTTACCAGACTCTTTGAGGAGCTTCTGAAAGGAAATGATGTTTCTGCACGCCCCTATCACAAAGGCAATCACTGCACACTCACTCACGTCTTAATTAAAAACTCTGGGCATACAGCGACTGCTGGTTGTGCTGACAACTCTCACATTATAGTTTAAAAAAAAAACTTTTATTCTGAATAGTTTTTCCTTTTTTTCTAAAAAAAAAAAAAGAAAATGTTTTTTGTTGACATTTATACAAAACTCCAAAGAAAAAAATAATGGTTTAAACAAGAACAGAAGTGAAATGGGTCAATGATTGGTGGAGAGATTTTAGTTGTGCTAATAAAAACACTTAACAGTAACTGAGAGGAATTTATGCTAGATAATTACACAATAGTCACACTAATGTATTAGATGCATCTCAATGTGCTTTTACCCCTGAAGCAGCTTCTACCCAAAAAGAGATGTTGTGAGAAACATCTAATTTGCTGGACGTCTTCATGTTGACACTCGCGCAACAAAAGGGGGGAAAAAAAAAAAATAAATAACTGCCCTTTCCAACCGCAGCTTCAAAAGCGGCTCTTACTCATCCGTTCACTTTAATGTGCGGTGGTTCTTCGAGTTTTATCTCTTTTAGAAGTGGCATTTGGATTTTTATTACAATTCTTTTCACTGTAATCACAGAAAAATGAACAGAGAATGGTGTGATTTTCTGTCCACATGTCAGCGTGGAAATGTAGATTACAGCTATCCAGGCAAAACAAGCCTGAAGCCTTATAGACCATCATTTAGTTATCCCAGTAATTCCTATGATTAATTACCCAGTGCTCAGTGTTATGCTGAATACAAACCCAACAGTCCAAATGGCCACTGCAGACACTTGCATTTCACTTGGCACTTCATAAACAGCCATAAAGTACAAAAACATTAAAAATCACTACGGACTCTGGACATTTATGTTTCTACATCATTTTGCCAAAGAGGTTCTAGTTGCTTGGATCGCTTCTAAATATGAAAGATTTAGAAGGAGCAATTAGTTTAAAAAAAGAAAGAAAAAAAAAACAGGATGATGTTGAGTTTTATTTCCGCATTGAGCATTGAACGGTAAAATAAACTGCGAATGGCTGAATCCTTTCCTCCCACTGTCGCCCTGTTAAACCGTGCATACACATCTTATGTCCAACAAATTAGGGTGACATTTGAATCATCCTTATTCACATGGCTGGTTTTGTGAATTTACAGTGGAGGACATTCCAGTGTTAACACTACATTCATTGTAAACCATCAAGGCTTAAAAAGAGAAAGAAAGAAAGAGTAGAAAAAAGTTAAATTATTTACACTCTGTTAAAAGTAGACGTTTTAACACTGAACATGTCATTGCAGTGCAGTGCTTTCCCGATTCCTGACACCCTTATTTGTTCAACCCACCAGCTATAGTTTTCCATTCGAATTAAATCTCCTCACTACATTTAACTCTGGTATATGAAAAACTACATTAAATGTGTTAGAGGAGCAGGAGCAGATAATGATCTTCAGTTTAAACTTTGATCACTTTTATACCCAGCTGGGCGTAGTGCAACAGCAAATACAATATAGGGAACTGTAATCACTGGCTGGATCATGATGTGAGACAACGTATCTTTTTAATGAATGAAACGTTACATTTATTAAAGGCAGCAGAGTCGGCAGGATGTGGTTGGGGTGGATGGCAGGCGTGCAAACTGCAAACTTACTTGCTCTTTTTTGTCTCATGACGATAAAGGAGCTTATGTCTTCTCATATTATAGGCTACCCCTGCATCTCAGCACGTTTAGATCAAATTTCACCCTATTGTTTTATCACGGCAGTTGTTTTTCTGACGTGATAGTATAGTCTGCCTTGTAAATCAGAAATCAAACTGAAGCAGCAGAAGCTCGCTCAGTCAAATGACAAAGCAATGCCAGGAGCAAGTCCACATACTGTGTCCCAATCCTGCAATGGATCTAACCAAACAATACTTATAGGATAAGGAATCTTATTTCCTCTACAATTCATGTTTCATATCACATATGCAAATGTGGTTCCATGATCTGACCAATTTCATTTGTCTAATTTGAGCAAATGTTTAATCTCTGTTTCAGTTGGGTTAACTCAAAAGGTTCAGCAGGTGCCTGTCTACTATCAGCAAAACATCACGCTGTGGCCGACACCTTCTGGTTAATTGCTAAAAGATAAACTGCCTTCACCTGATGCTCCAAACCTCCAGTGGGAGCATCAAATCCACTTGAAAGTCATATAAATGAAGCCTTTTAAACGCACAATTACTATTGTTTTGCATTAAAACACTTTCTTTTTTTCCCAACCACAAATTTCATTTATATAGTTTAAACTATTGTATTGTATTGTATATCAGCACAATGTATGAATTTCAGCACAATGTATGAATTTCAGCATTTATATATTCTGCAAAGAAAACATTTATTTTCCGATTCATCAAAGATAAACTGTCATAGAGCTCAAATTGCTAAGAAATTGACTGATAGCTGTAGTCTGTGTTGAAAAAAGAAATACAGCATGACAAATTGCTATATTGATGGCCTCTCAGAAGTGGCGAAAAGACTGAGGGACAGACAGGGATGGTGTTGTGTGTTCCCTCTTTTTTTCCACTCCGTGTTGTTGAGCTGTGAATCTTCATTTAGTAAATTTCCCATGCCAGAAAACTGGCACAGCAATTCCATGCCACTGTCAATCATTGACACCCCATACGGCTGCAGAGAGGAAAGTGTGAAAGGCAGACATTTGGAAAGTCTGGATTAGGGTCATCACCCAGGTAATATTTATTGCGTTATTAACTTTTGCACATTGCCTCACTTTAGATAGAGCTGTGGAATATGAGGATTGCCGCTATATTACAAGTCAATAGCTTTATTTTCAGGTTAATTTCTAAATCACAATGTCTGCAGGTTATGTCATTTGTGAGAATTGGCCCTTTCATCTACATTAAACAGGATAAAATATGGGGTTTTGTTTTGATTTATATTTGAGCGAAAAGTTGTCATGTCATTTTAACATTTAATGGAGCTTCACAGCCACACATTCGAGCCTTCATACATTAAATGTTAACATAACATGGTAGCACTTAGTAGAGTGCGTGACACTGCTTGTGTTCTCCTTGATGATGTGTGTATCAGCTGTTTGCAGAGTCAGTACAGTACACTGAATATTTTAATGTACGTAGTTGGTAAGACCACATCACATTGATCAACAAGAAACTTCCACGTGCAGTATTTCTTATTTGGGTACACTGGAGGCATATAAGTATATGATTTCCACCTAAAATGTTTTTTATGACATAAATTGAGTAGGCATATCGGACTCTGTTTTTAGGTTATCTTCCTCTCTCACCGCACCTATTTAGTGTGACCGGACGTGACCGTAAACCTCCTGCTACCCAGTGCATGGATGGTGTTCCACAGGGAAAAAATCCTTGACCCTTTATTATTCTCTTTATAAGGGTTCAGCTCAAATGTTTCAGAAGCATCACATCAGTTTAACCCTTTATGCAGATGACATACTTCCTCCTACAGAAGTTCAACCCTGTTTATCTCATAATGTCCCTTGATTAAACTCAAAGATACAGACTAATGAAGACCAGGCCATTGCACTCAAGGTTCCTTGACGCTGGAGAAATCTGCGAGTCCCCTTGTTTAGCATTTATCAGTTTAAGGATTCAATGAACAGTTTACAACAAATAATGTATAATGTAGTATTAAGCAGGGCATGTTTTAGTATTTATTAACATACAATTTATTTTATGAATGATTAGAAGTTACAATGCCCTATGACCTAAGGCCTAAAACTGTATTTTAGTACCATCAATTATTATGCGTTTGTACAGTAGCTTCCACTTACAGAGTTATGGTAATAATTATGCTACTGTTATCATTACACTCAGATGATGTGTTGAAATTGGTGATATAGGCGCTTTAAGAATATACTGAGGCAGATATTTTAGGTTATTGTTAAGAGCAACAATTAGGAATTTAACAGTGGCCACCACAGCCAAGGCCCCATCCTCTGGTTGTGATGCCCTGAAAATCACTGCGCGCCCTTCGGCCACTGTGGACCTTGTGCCCATGATACTGTCAAAATATCAAGGTTGCTTTAAAAGCGCTGTTGCAGCAGTCCTTGCAGCTTGGATTAGGAGCGCATATACACTGCACTGCCAGCTTCCAACCAACTAGTTTTCTACTCTCTGCTTCAGTTGCCAGCATCACCTCTGTCTGTCCCACTATGCACACAACTTATGCACTGAGCTGTTCCTACATGGAGCTGGTCTACTTGTGTAACAACAAACTGGTTCAAACTTACTGCAGATCTCAAACAGAGATGATAAATTGCAGTGTTAAATAGCTTGTTTACATGCTACAGCTGCTTTTTATCACTTAATGAGCAAGTTTAGTTTCCACACAGGCCCACACATGCATACAATGCTGATCTCAGAACAGTAGAAGCTGAGAGAAGGACAGCTTTATAAGCTTTAGTCTTTGTCAACAGGGCACAATCATGGTCACATGACAGAAATTACAGACAGAATATTTGAACTTAACTGTTAAAAATTCTTAAAATTAGTTATTTGATAACAATTACTACTTTTATCGGCTGAAAGTGACAGGTATCTTTGTGGTAAATTGATACATGATAATATAATTCATCTTAACTGATACATGATAAGAGGCTGCTTTTTAAAATGTACCTTTTTCTACTTGATTTTCATGTCCTATGTGGGATTTTCTTTCAGAGAGTCAAGTTACTTATTTGTAGTCATCAAATAACTCAATGGCCGTAATGCCCAAAGATTTCTGTGACAGTGATGCCAAATGGCCTTGTCCTTAAAAAGGCCAATGACTTTTATGTTGTCTTATCTTTTCCATCCAGCCATTAATGGGTTGTATCACCTCTCAAAATAAATCAGTGGTTTCAGTTGCAACATTGTGCAAAGGAGCACCTGCATTTTTACCCCTTGTCATTTAACAAAGAATCCATTGTCCGCTTAAGGTCAGAGACTGAATAGATAGACTGATACACCGATTAAATAATGGAAGAAGAGAGTCTCTTTTCTCACTCTCATGTCTGACATATTAGCTGGGCTAAATTTGTTTTCAGCTGTTTCATCTCACACATTTTCTAGAAAACATGAATTTATCTGCAAATACATGAAGGGGAGGCTTTTGAGCCACTGACTGCTGTGCTGTCATCCAAACACCCAGCTGACCTGCAGAGCGCCGCTTCCTCTGATGGCACACGTAGCTGCATGAGCTCAGACTGTACGTTTTTTTTTTTTTTTTTTTTCCTTTTGCCCTTCTCACACATTTTCTATTTTCAGTTTGTTTGAAGACATACTTACAGGGCTCTCTCCTCTTGGCCTTGTTAAACGCTGTAATGGGACGCGTTCCCATCAGCCTATTGCAGGGTGGGGACAAAGTGAGACAAAGATATATAAAGGGGAAGAAAGCTGCGAGATGGAGAGGAGGAGAGGTTGAGCTTGGTTTTACATTTAATGAGCTGAGATGTGGATAAATTTGTCAGCACAGGAAGTTTCAGGCTTCTGCGTCCTGGCTGAGGCAGCTTTGTATTATTTGTGATTTAATTAGCAGCCTTTCATATCAAGAAATAAGAGATTAATTAACAGAGGTATGTTTCGAAAAGCTTTGATCAGGGGAGTACGCTCCATTAATTGACTTTTTCAAGTGTTTCAATTCCCTGACTGTTGTGTTTTGAAGGTAAAATACACAGAATTATTTGAACTAAAATGTGTTTTTACACTTTCCATGGTCTTAGATTGAGCTGAGATTAAATCAAAAAAGGTGACTTTTCTGTAATAGTTTGTCATGGGGATGTAGAGGTTGAAGCACATTTGTCATTTTCACTGTTTTGCTCTTTTGGGTTCCTGTGGAGGGCCAGAGGCTTTTGTCAAGTTTCCTCTGCAAAAGTCCCTCCTCCAAACTTTTAATAGCTCGATGTGATCTCCTGTCATAGTACAGCACTTTCTTATCAAATAAATAATACAATAGCCATGAAATGTGAAAGAGATTTGGTCCTGTTAAGTGTTCTACACTGTGGAAAATGGTAGCACAGGGGATTAAAATCATGTTGTGTTAGATGTAGAATAGAAATAATGCAAATAATGAGGAAACACTTTCTCATCAAATAAATAATACAATAACCCTGAAATGTGGAAGTGTTTTGGTTCTGTTAAGTGTTCTACAGTGTGAGGAATGGTACCATAAGGGACTAAAATCATGTCGTGTTAGATGTAGAACAGAAATAATGCAAAAAAATGAGGAAATAAACACATGAAGACAAAAGTAATAAATTAACTGAGAGCAGATGAAAATGGCATCAGGCAAATGAAGCATGTTTAACAGTTGTTTTTAATCACTTACATGTTACACACTTATGCTTAATTTATTATTGAGTGATTAATCTGCAGAAAATCTGGAACTCAACCCTGTGAGCTTTTCATCACGGAGCTGTGAAACACTGGAAACATGCTTTGTCAATTAGTGCAGCTTAGTGGAAGTGATTATGACATATTCAAAATGTGATTTGCCTAAATAATTATCACCACCCCTGCATGCACACTCATAACTTTGTATGTTCTGTGCACAGCGGAACATACAAAAGTTGAGGTTCATTCAAAAGTAGCACTTTCATCATTTGAACTTACGTTTAGTACAAAAATAAATTGCTGTGTTTGCTCAAAAATTCATTGTTTACCTCTTCCCATTTTTTTTTTTGTCAGTGGGAGAGAGAAACAAAGGTGGAGACATAAAAAATGCAAATCCAAGATTCAAACAGAGAATGACAAAAAAGACAAAGAAGGGGGTCGTAGGAATAGAGAGGCGGAGGAGGTGACAGAGGAAAAGAGAGCTTGCACAAAGTGAAACCAAACATCCTGTCTTCTGTTTCCTCAAGCGGTTCATGCCTCCGTTTCCATGAACCTCCACGATGACAAGAAGAAAACAAACTGATACTCCCCGCCTCTCTCCCCTGTACTCAGCAGCGCATGTAGCGCTGAGGTGGGGAACGGATCACGGGCGACACAGATTAGGAGTCAACAGGGTTCCCTTCATCTGGCTGGATGCAGCTGGAGGGCCGATTAGACAACCCAAGCGTGGGTGAGGAAGGGGACGCCCGATGCTATCACAGCCTCTCAAACTCACTTCCTCGCTGGGAACTCTGCAGACTACCGTGAAATTGATCACGCTCCCCGAAAAGATGTAGCAGTATGTGTGAGTGACATGTCAAAGGAGGGAAATGAGGATAAGTGCTATGTGAAGATGCCTGCAGGTTATGAGAAACCTTTGACTGTCATTTATCAGATTCTGTTAACACCCTGTTGACTGGATTCCAGGGTCAATTTGGTCATTTTATGTCATTTATGCCGGTTTTCTGTACATACATTTTAATTTTGTTCTGCACCAATTAAATTTAATTAAATTATTTCGCTCTGACTTCATTCTTCTTTCTTTCACCGCAAAGTCTGCCTAAGAGGTTATTGAATTTAACAAACCATTGTAGTGCAACTAATTGTTGAAAATGTGTTCTGGTCATCAGAGTTTTTTCCTAAACTTTTGTGTTACTTTACACTGCCGTTTGCATTAGCCTGAAATACCTTGCAATAATGCCTCATCTCTGACTGTAGCAGCCATGCCTACCTGTAGTGTGGGTACTGGAACATCACTCATAGCTATTATTGCAGCTGTAGTAAGTAAGTAAGTAACAGCAGGGGGGATGTGATTGTTGCTACGGTTACTGCCACGGCTACAAGCTATTACAGCAGTTCAATAACTATATTTCGATGGTTATGGCTGAGTACGGTTACAACTGCAGCTGCTGCTTGTGTTGAATGAATGTAAGATTGTAATGCTGGTTGCAGTGATACTCCCACTGCCAGGATTTGAATCCTGTGCCTCTGTCAGGTATAGCAGATGTATTACAGGTCTAGCACTTTAATTAAGGAATAGCTTCACCACATCCATAACCAAGGTCTACAAAATAAACTACAATGCTCAATGTTGGTCCATAGAGTGAGATTAAAAAAAAAAAAGAAGAAGAATTTTCTGGACACGGACATGGTTTGACTGTCTTCCAAAACTGTTACAAATCCCTGTTGAAAAACATTTTTCAGCAGCATGTGTTAATGCTGCTGTTTGACTTTGTTAGGTTTAGTGAAAGATCATGTTTTTAAATTTTTTTTTTCTTTTTTTTTTAGATCTCTTGGTCTTGGACTTTAAGCTTATGATAATAACCACATGGTTAAGGTTGAGGAACAATCATATCATGGTCGTGCTTGAAGAAAACATGCAATGACCTGGTATTTTCTTGACCCGTCCATTCATGACCTCCTCCTGACATGGAGGGAAGACGCCACCTGACTTCCCCCTTTGCCCCCATTACAGCTCCTACAGTCGAGGGCTTTGTCACTTGAACCTAAACATATGTCCCTGGGGAGCACTTTTCCACCCCCATTAAAAGCCGGCGTGTCATAACCATATCCATAAATATACAACAACACGGAGAGTTAAAGCTAATTCCACTTGCAGCCACGGTGTCGTATTAGCAGAATGAAGTCAGCCAGTCATAGCACGATAGAAGCTGTGTCCCAATCAGAGGCTGCGTCCTTCAGCAGATGTGGCCCATGAAGATGAGGCCCACGGAGATTGTTCTGGCTTAAAAAAGGCCAAACCGAAATTCCATCATTTGTTCATTTCCTATTTATCGAGCACTGTCCCATTTGCATTGTCTGCCTTATTTTCTTTTAGAAAAGTGATTCAATGGCGCACAACAAGCCTTGGATAGGCCACAAAGGATTCACCCATTAGACCCTTTGCTTCCCAGACAACCAAGGACGCATTTTTTGGCTGCATTTGAAGGGTCCTTCGAAATATGACAGGCTTTTTATAGTAGCCCCTGTGAACAGGACAAAAGCTGCATTTTTTATTTGTTCCCCTGACAAAACATGTTTTAAAAAATGTACAACTTCAAACATAACATAAATGCTGTACGTACATAAAGTCAATCTGATGTAAAAACTCCAGTCATATCTAGCTTCTCCTTCATTAACAGACATGAGACACTGATTTTCTCCACTTGTTCCCAGTAATAAAAGCTATGCCATTATTACACTGAGTTTTATTTACCACAGTCAGACTCTCAAGGGCTGAAATTGATGGGAGACAAACTCACAAGTCCCCTTAAATCTCAAGAAGGGAAACAAAAACACTGCAGATAGAAAATGGATATCCTGAGGATTTTTTTTTTTTTTTTTTCAACTCAAGGTTTATCAATTTTTCTTTAAGTGATGTCGCCCAGACTGCAGATAGCATCTGTCTTTCTGAAACGTTTCAAATGATAGTGATCTGTCCCTCTGGTAAGTTTTAAACATCTCGGGGAAGGGATATCCTGCCACCATGTCAGAATTGCTCTTAGCTTCCTCAAAGATATTCTCCTCCTAAATCGTTCAAATTGAAAGAAAGAAAGAAAGAAGAAAATTATAGTAACACACTATCTGTCATCGCTGTTTGAAAAGATTTGGGTCAGGGTCTAGGTCTTACATTGCCCCAGGACTGTTAGAATTTGAACACCAGGACTCCCCTCACGTCCTTGTCTCCTTCCCTATCCCTCTTCCATCTCTGACACGCTCACTTTTTCACCGACCTATGACCTGCGCTTCCCCAAGTCATTCATCCAGAGCAGGAGCTGGGTCAGCTTGACCTTTCATCTGTCAAACACATAAAGTCAGGGAGGACAGCGTGTGCTTTGTGCCAACTCGCGCTTTTTCTAATCCAGGCTAAATTTGTTTGCCCTACATTTCTCATTTCTTCATATGTCACTGTAGAGCATCACTCCTTTCATCGCAGGCCTTGCTTTGATGCTAGATCTGAGGATTTAAAAAAAAAAAAAAAAAGACTTAAGGCGGTTAACCTCAACCTCAACAACAAAGAACGCACTCATATATCTTGTTCAATATATAATAGTGCTACGGGATGACAGTCTTGTCTTGTTCTGTGACTGATCCTGGTGGAAAATGCTCTAAACATTAAAGATAAGCTCAATAAAAAAAAGGCAAAGCGCTCTATTTTTCATTTAAATTGGTCATCCAGGTTCCTCTTCAACAAGGCTACAGAATGACCGTCTGAAGATGAAAAGACCTGTATTACACTGAAAGCGTCATCCTGTGTTCGGAAACATTTGCATCTGAATGATCCTGGTCTGCGTCGGCGGAATAATGGAAATTTTTCTGAGTTACAGCACAACTCCTCTCCTCAGCATCATTTATGTAACCCAATAAAGGGATAATGAGCCATCACTGAACTGTCAGTTACAGGTACAGTTGTGTTCTCTGTGGCTTGTTTGTTTTTGTCAGACGATATGCCATCAACTCGCAATACTTGAGTATTCAACATCCTCCAGAGGATACTGTATGTACAGGAAGCCGAATAACAACGGGGGATTATGTAAGTGATAAGTGAAGTGAGTGAGTTATCTGCACTGCCTCTGGGGCGTTTCTCAATGAAGCAAAGGGAGACGTAGCCACGTTACAAGTATATGGACACTCAAATGGCACTTTACATTGTCATGATGCTGAGCTTCAGGTCACAGACATAAGGAAGGCTTTTAAAGAATTTTCAAATCATCATACAAGCAACAGCTGGACAGCAGAGGCTGAATATTTCATCCCATTTCAAATAGGAACGAACTTCTACCAAGACTTTTTTTTTTTGTCAGAAATGCAATACAGCATCTTGAATAACAGAGAGGCAGGAAACATGAAACTTTGACTTTTGCCAAACTTATAGATTATTCTTATTCTCCAACTTTGGAAAATACTACATAATTATATATATATATATAAAAAACATGAGCGTACAAATGCAATGAAATCCACTGAGCTACATGAGCTCAGAAACCATGAATCAGTTGAGCCTATGGGCCTGTCTGCAGCTAATATCCACCACAAGCTACTGGTGGTTATGATCATACCAGGTTGCAGTAAAATGTATTGAACTCAGCAATGGTATGTTTCAGTCTCACTTCAAGGATAATTATAGACAAAATAAGTTGATAAAAGCATTTTTAATTGTCCAATGAGTGTTCGGAATTCAGATTCAGAAAAATCAACTTGCTCATCACAGAGTGAGGTAAAATTGTTTATTTATTCAAACATGTATATCAACTAAAGTCGAAATTCCTTCGTATCACTTCAGATTTGATTGAACCCTCAGAAATGTCAGTAGTGCTAATGAGCAAGGCTCCATAAGCTGCGAGTAATTCATTAGCTTACCGAGCTCTCATTAGTGTCCAACAAAGTAGGCGAGTGATATCAGCCCATCCATGTGCACTCACACTTTTTGAAGCTTCTACACTGTTCTGCTCACTGACCCCAGCCTGCCCCTCGAAATGGAATGACGGCTTCAACCACCCACACGTGTTTGAAGGGGATGTGGGAAAGCAGCATCAAGTGAGTATAAAATGCATACTGTAGAGGTCTGTGTGACACTGTCAGATTCCATCATCAAATGCACAAGTCTCTGTGTGTTGCTGTTGCGTCTGTGCAGTGCAAAACACAATCATTTACCCATGCAGTGCACAGTGTTTCCATCAGAAAGAGTAGGTGGTCTTCTTACTTGTTCTCTCTGTGATCTGCATTCAGTGCCAACAACAAAAAAAAAAAAAAAAAAAAGGATTATTCCTGAAAGTGGTAGTATCTTAATTTAGGGTGATTAAATCCTGTTGTATTCGCTAATACAAACTGCTTTGTGATGCACCATTTGCGTTAAAAAAAAAAAAAAAAAAAAACACATACAAAACACAATCCCCTACCCTGCTGGTTTTGATTTTTCTGAAATGATTCATTTTTGGATTTTATGGAATTGGGTTCACTGCAAAATGATGACAAATGTTGGAAATGAAGAGGTTTGTTGCCAAATTCAAAGGAGGCGGTGATGATGAAGAAGGTTAAAACTGAGGGAAGGGGAAGTCTAAGGCTCTGGGAGAGAGGAAGCAAGGAGCAAGGGGGCTGCAGATTCATTTCAAACAATCACACGCACTTCCACACTGGTTAGAGTTAGGGATAATGGGCGTGGTCAAATAATCTTTGTTGTTCCCACGTGAGTGAAATGACCTGCAAGTATCTAAGTGGCGTCCCTGAGCTGATCAGATCCTCTAAATGCTGAGGAAAGGAACGTCATTGCTTCCTATCCTATCTCCTTCAGCATACGATACACCTAAGGGAAGGGCATAATGCTGTCCCACGGTTCCTTACAGCAGCATCATTTGAAATGACGCTCCATTGAGGTCAAGGAAAATTGGTTAGGAAAGGATTGCCCACATCCAATACCTGTGATAGACTGCCAACCTGTCCAGGGTGTACCCTGCCCTCGCCACATGGTCAGCTTGGATTGGCTCCAGCCCCTCCTGGATAAGCAGTGTAGCTAATGGATGACCACAGCCAGGGTTTGGTTGTTTTACATGGCAGTGGCTGCATCTTGAACTGGGTTGGAAAAACAATAGACACAATGAGGACTGACTGTTGTGTGGAGCATTTGATGGAGGGTGGGCAGGCAGATGAGCGAGCTGATTGCAGGAGAAGCTGGCTGGCTGGCTGGCGTGGTGAATCGAGGACCAGGCCCAGAGAGAGAAGAAGGGAAAAAAGCCCAAAGCCATATTGGTGCTAACAAAACCGCCAAATACATAGACATACTAAACATAAATGAATAAAATGAACCAAATTTGCTGACACATTTGCTTTCCCGTCGAAGGTTTGTTGAGATCGATACCGCTCCACCTGTCCACGAAACATGAAGCTACAACCAGCAGAGGAGGAGCTGAGGTTGGCACCAGCTATCCCCGCTCTGTTGGAAGGCAAAAATAGTCCACCTACCAGCACCTTCTTAACTCATTTCATCAACGCATTTTTGTTTGTTTAATCTGAACAAAATACAGAGTGAAAAAAATAACAATTTTCTGTAGGAGGCGTTATGTTTGGGACCATTTCCTGCCTAAGTGCAGTGAGGTTTCCACAGGACTCTGAAAGCATTGCTTTGTTTCCATTTTCTTTCTATTAATGATCAATGGGTAAACCAATGTCTCTGATTGGCTCTTCCTGCTCAGGGAATACAAATGATTAATCGAGTGTTAGCCTGAGAACTCATTTAGCGTTAGCGCTTGTTATGGGAACTCCTACTTAACTCCTACGTAATTGGCAGATTCTTGTGTTTCATAGTTGAACTGCATTAGTCAATATTTTTCTTGCTAGGGTGGGGGCTGTTTTGCAGTGGCCAGTTATTCAGCAGGGGGCCGGGAGGAGCCGAGCTGCATGCTACACACCGTGTGTGGTGATTAATCATGCTGTGACTCCGCATCTCTCTGGGCTGTCAACCACTACGGCCGCTTGAGGTCTGGGAACATCTGGGGACGTCTGGGGACATCGGGGAGGGGTGACCATGGCCCATTTGTCTCCCAGGGACAGGGACCAGACGTGCTGTCTCAATCTCACGTCATCCCCTCGCCTCTAGGGTCCCTGCAGACCCAGCCTGGACAAAAGGTGTACACTCTTATTACATGACACATAACACTTTTAGGAACTGTGAACAGAGGAAGGCAATGTCTTGGGGCTGTACATCAGTGACAATAACAACCGGGGCTGGTAATATGCCTGTTGGTGAGCTATCAAGAAGAACAACAACCTGCTGGGTGTGGGAATAAGGCCTGACACATCGTTTTAGCAGGAACAGCTTAAGACAGGGATGCAGCTTAAAATACCACAGCAACAAACACAAGACAGTGGCACAGGAGCAAACCGATAATTTATATAAATCGTTACGTTTAAAGCAGCACATCGGCGTGAAAGTGCTGAAAATATGCACCGGTTGAAAAGAAATAAAGGCTGATGAGAAAAAGCAAAACACAAAGAGGTGTCAGTGGTATATCTTTCCTTGCGGGGCGGCGCAGGCAGATCAGTGTCGCTGGAAATAACTACATGGCTTCTAACAATAAAAACGAGTCCTGTCCAAACCAAAAACCATCTTGGACTGGTGTCACAAATATATCAAGCTCCATCCTCACATTTGGAAGTAGGTTTTATTATTTGTAAACTAAACCCTCTGGGTTTCATTAGGCATCCCGCGCCCAACTGCAATGACTCAACTTTAAATGTAAAATATATACTCCTACACAATTAATAAAAAGGGATTATGCATTATTTAAACTGTTGTGTTTATTATAACAATCCAGCAGCATAACTGGTGACCTAAATATTTGATTATGAAATATGGAAAGCAAGATTTTATAAACAAATTCTTCCGGTGGCCAGATTCTTGACCCATTAAAACAATGCGCTGAGTTATTCTCCCAATCTGCTGAATGCGTCACTTCAGGCATTGTGTCCTGTAGCTTATTTTGTAAACATGAACCTGATTATATCTGTGGTACAATCCTGGTGATTAACAGTAAATCAATTCAGTGGAGATAAGATAAATCAGCTGCCATGAAGTTAATGCAGATGAGGTATTTGGGGTATAAAAGAAGCAGCTGATTATGCAGTGGCCCCTGCGCCGGTTCCAGGAAGCTGGTGCACGGCAAAGATACATGAGCCGTGCTCCCCATCGCTCTGTGTGTGTGACGGCATGATGAATGATTGCCGGAGGGGGGACGCAGAGGAAATGCAGCCGGGGCAGGTCTGACATGAAGGAATCATGGGATATACATGCGCTGGCTTTGCTCGTAGGACTGTTTCCTTTTTTCTTTTTTTTTTTTTGTCCTCCTATCCCTGCGGCTGAAAGCTCAAACACGAGGTCTTTCGAGAGCGGCGGCGGCGGCGGTAGATCTGAGGGCCTCCCTCTAGTGCAACGTTTGACAGGTGGTGGCTCACAATGCATTGTTTTTCAGAGGCGAAGATTTGACGTTTTAAATCCTGCTTAAATCGGCGCGAGTGGATTTTTCTAGGCACATGCACGGCGACACATGCGCACACACAAACAGCCGTATAAACAGACAAACACACGAACTGAGACACATGGCTCTGAGCGACTTAGCTGAGTGTGATGGGATTACTATGACTCGGGTGAAACTTTAGCAGAAACCACATGGATATAGACTCTAATCTCTAATGTGAAGGTCAGTATATATATCACAAAATAAATTACTCTCAAGCCGCACACAGGCAAATCCAAATGCACATGTGCCTGTGTTCGCACACAGACACACAAATTATGAAAATTAAATAAAAGAGAATGAGCATTTGCCTTTCAGATGTGCCCTTGTCAACACAAAGCACAGAAAACACCAGGATCTCGAAGAAAAATCACAGTCCAAACTGGTGCAAAGTCATCAGCTCGAGTGGGCTTGGGCTTACTCAGGTCTGGGCTGTGAATCAAATCTCTCCATAACGCTGTCATCACTTGTGTTTTCTCGTCAGGATCTGCATTCAAGAGGCAGCTTCTGTCTCTGTTTTGTGTGTTCATTGTGTTTTAAGGGTGAGCCCAGCATATCTTATTGCTCAAATGCCCAGGTGGGGATTTAACTGGAACATTCATTGGCCGTGCTCCGGTAAACACAGCTCGTATCAAGAACCAAACAGCGCAGCTCATCTGGCTAGTTAAATGGAAATGAATTCTAAGGGCGTTTACACAAATGCTCTTGAAGTTCGTAACTCGTGTCCCAAAACAGCACTTTGGGGTGCGTGCTCGTGTTCAGCTGTTAAAGAGATTCTTAATGTTGCTGTCCGTGATGCTGGAGGGAAACAGGGATACATTGTGCTCGAGTTACCTCAGCTGTTTGAAAGCCAAGTCATAAATATACTGAACTTAAATGTAACAGATGGCCAAACAGGAACCAAGAACTGTCACGCTGAGTGCCTCTTCAAAATGGAGCATCATTTTTAGTCACATCTTTTAACGTTCACGTTCCTGGGATGATGTATGTATGATTGAAGCGCAAATTAAGCTTCAAAGCAAACTAGTGATGGTTATTTCCCATGTGCACTATTAAAAATTGATGTCAATCTGCAATCAAATTAATGTTCCTGCAACCGGAATTACTCTTTCAAGAGAAATACCCATCCTATGTGGGCACAACTGCATGATAGAAATAAGAAAATATACTGTAGAAACAGCTCAGAAAAAAAACCTCTTCACCTCACACCAAGGTCACACTATCAAATAATTCTGACTGAGTCGAGAAAGACGACAATCAATTTGCAGTCATCCACTCATTTGCAAGGTCATCAAGGTGTTGGGTTTGCATCATGACCATATGTGACCAAAAGGATGGATAGGAGGGAGTTTGGCATTACATATTGGCAGTTTCAATCCCCTGGCAATGGATCAGCCTTTGCACACAGATCTCTACACACGCCGGAATACTAACTCCATTTATACAAATAGAGCAATCTGTAGCTTCAGCATACGAGAGTACGGGTGTCGGGTGGGTATTTGGTATAGGGTAGAGGTAGTTTGTGTATGGGTATCAGAATCAGTACCAGGGGAGAAAGAAAATCAGTGGTTTCATCCCTAGTTTGAATCATTTTATGATTTTGCACACCATTTATGTTGCATCATACACCAGAGGGAATCAGTGGACATTATGAAACAAAAGACTTGAAATGAAACGTGTTTACAACCGTGACTCCCAAGTGACTGACCTTGAGATTGAAGTACCAATTATTTTTGCCTTTAAAAGCTTTTTGGAAATAAACCCAGGGCAATCTGACCCACAGGGGCCACATAGAGGCCAACTGTCATTTTGGAGGGATAAGATAAATTGTGTCAAAAGCGACCAAAGTGCATGTTCCGAAACGCCAAACATACCCTTGCAAAATGAAAGCTCCTATGGTTGGAAGTCTAATGTGGAGATGTGTGTTTTTGGCACCTAACCTGCTTCTTGTATATAACTGTTGAGTTATATACAAGGTTCCCCCCATTTCACTGCTACTGTTTTGTGCTGGAGTCAAATTTGAATTTCCTCTGAATCTGATGAATAAAGGTAGATCTTATCTTCTAATCATGGTTCTTAACTGGACAGAAACTAATCACACATACGTTAAGATATGAACATCATTTGAGTCATATTAGTCTAGAATATCACACACGTGTCGGCTACTCTTTACTAAACATGTTTGATGCCTCCATCGGCTGCATCCTAAATACTGTCTCCCACCACTGCCATCAGTATCTTTAAAGCTATATCTCTTTAACAATTGCTGAAAGGCTGAATATCCCAAAAGACGCACATTTCTGCTGCAGTGAATGGAGCAGAGTGGTGTAAAGCGGTTGATTGGTCAGCCATGTTTGATAAAAGTGTTAGTGAAAAGAGTCAAGGTCATATGGAAGATTCTCTTGCTGACTGAATCAGCAAGGCAAACAAGACCAAGCTCCTGTTTAAATTAAACATCTTTTTTTCTCTTTTTTTTTTTCCGTGAAGGCACAGTGTTCTGAATGCTGAGGTGTCCACAGATCTGCAAAGGTACACACTGCCTCGAAAGGACATAGACACATGGAAAACAAGAATCTAATAAGTAGCATAAATCAGGTAGATGACCAAAACACTGAACAAAACAAATTAATGAAAAACTTTTTTTATTTATTTCTTTGCTCATTTATTTTTGTCTGTCTTTTTCCTTAACTTGTGAAATATGAAAAGTCAGCTGCTGAAAACCAATAAACTTGGAATGGGAGACCAAACTTAATTTTAACTTTAACTTCATTTTAAATTTAATTTAAAATTGCACATGCTCAGATGATATGCGAAATATTTCGCATTAAAAAGCCAAAATACTAAAAAAAAAAAAAACTTCAGGTCAGAGTCTATATAGTTGGTATTCTGACACAAAATCACATAATATGCCCAACAGCACTGGCTGAGTGATGAAGGCCAAAATCACACGCCTCCATAGGCCTCCATAAACTCCAGCTTCCTTTTTAAAATCATACAGCACACGCATCTAGAAAGCACAATGGTAAGAACACAATCACGCCATTGTGGTGAAATATTTCCTCAGTCACTGCAAGATAAACTGAACGATGGAAGCTTTCGCATGAATACAAGTGTGAATAAAAGGTACCTCTTTTTATCTAAAGTGTGAAAACACTCAGGTCTTTCGTCTTTCTCATACTATGTAATCCCAATGTTTATCAAGGTAAAGGTGGAGGTGGTTCAGATGTACCTGTCCTTGGTGCTGAATTCACTGAGTGCCTTTGTAACCTTTGCATTACAACAGATGAAAATATTAGTGCAGAGAGAGTTGCAGATGCACGTGCCCACTACAGGATGGTTTAATGTCTGTCTCTCTTGTGTTTCTTTTTTTGTCAGGTATTCAAGCACAAACAGGGTAAAGCACACGAGGATGCACGCACGCACACAGTATGGCTGTGCTCTGCTTGGCAGCAACTCCGTCACTGTGAAAGACCTCGCGTCTCTGGGCGCCAGTGGAAATGACTGCCCTTTCATTAATCTCCCTGTCCACAGTGCAGACCTCCCCTAATTACAGCCATTGTTTACCTTTGCGCTGGCACGCCCATTGAATTATTGATGGCCGCCCTGCCCCACTCAGTTTAAAGGCCTCGCCAATGGGCACACACCAGCCAATCAACAGATACCTGCCAACACATCCCCCATGTCTTCTGTATGACAGTTCACTGAATTATTATGCTAATAGCAGTTTGTTTTCCTGACAGCGTGCTGCGGCACAGAGAAAGGCACGCCATCATTGCATGCTTTGTTGTGTAGGTGCTTGATGATGATGATTATGATCATTTTACGTAATAAATGGATCATCAGGGGGTTTCAAAGCACTTTTCCAATGTTATATTTCACCACATTTCAGAAAACATTACTGTTAATATCTTCAAGGTTCATTCTTTAATATACTGAATAAACAAATGACCCTTGGATTTATTCAAATCAAATGGCTACCACTGACTATCATCCTTACTGCTTATTGCGTGAATTGAAATGCTTCCAAAGCATAATACAAGTCATATCCAATTTGCGAAACCTGCCTTCAGTGGCCCATTATAACCCTCTAATGGCATGCATATATAAAATCCCTCTATCTCTACTGCAAATAAAAAAGCAACTGAGACCAAACCAAATCCATGAATGATTACCCCCAACAATAAGTAAATCCGCAGGACTAAAATTCAATTTTCAGCAATCCCACAGTCCTACTGCTAGACGCCATTCACAGCTCATGAGGATTTGGACTTAAGGCGACTTAGAGGTGATTTATGCAGTAACCCAAATGGCTGTGCTAGGAGAAGAAGAAAGGCCAGGGCCTTCAGAAAGAGAACCTGTTTCTGTGTCATGACACACTGTAGCTACGCTCTGCATGACAAGGTAGGGTGCTGCCTTGTAGCATATCAGATTGCCAGGGATTGTCCTCCACCGGGTGTTACCAGTGGAGCAACCCCACCCCCCCAGTGCCACGCAGTTAAAGCTGGTCCTCTCTCACTGCTGGCTAGAAGGGAAGAAAAAAAGATCAATCTTAAATGTCAAAACCATTTTGAGATATCTCTGACATGGTTGTTTAGAACAGTTCCGCTTCAGTCTACCAATCTATAAAAGTACATCTCAGTGGACATTACATCCTGTTTGTAACATAAGCAATATATAACGTGTCAAAACAGCAATACATTGCATGTTGCACCTTGGGTCACTGAGACAAAACCCCATCACATTACACACTTAATATCTACCAATACATATTTTTGGGGGGACTGTGTCATATAAGATGTCACTGACCTTGTGATACTGTGATATGGTGTAAAATATGTGGAAGAATATTTTGGTATACAATGGTATCTAATTTGAACTTAAATTTTTTAGCGGCATATGTACAGTGCTTTTTGTAGGAACAGTTCAAGTATTTATAATAACTGTAACAATGAATTGTCCATCCATCCATTATGTATACTGCTTATTCGTCAGGGTCAGAGGGGGCTGGCGCCAATCCCAGCTGACATTGGGTGAGGGCCGGGTAGATCCTGGACAGGTTGCCAGTCTATCACAGGGCCGGCATATGGAGACATACAACCATTCACACGCCCAGGGGAAATTTAGAGTCACCAACTAACCTACACATACATGTAATTTGGACTGTGGCACGATGCCGGACGAAGCCGGAGCACTGGGAGGGAACCCACAAAGGCACAGGGAGAACAAGCAAGAACCGTCTTGCTATGAGACAACAGTGCTAACAACCGTGCCCGCCTACTTGCATGATTTGACATTGAGCATTTTTTTTTTTTTTACTTTTGGAGTACTGGACAACCTTTGAAATAACGCTAGAGGCCATCAAAAGCGGACATTAAGCTAGAAAAGGCCTGATAGCATACAAAATTGCATTATCAGCATAAAAATTAACATTGCAGGAAAATGTTTCTATAAAGAGCAAATACAGAGGAGCTAACATTGATCCTTGTAGGACACCTTTGTCAACCATTTGGGAATTTGAATTGACAACACTCTCTAAGAAATTTCATATTATCATTATGATTTGTATCCCCACCATCAACCCCCAACTCCCTCCCTATGACCTCTGTGTGGTGAAAAGATAAAGACACAACATAATTTCAGCAAAAAAAAACAAATAACAAAAACAAAAACAAATAACTAGTAGGATATATAAACATAAAAAGAACACAGTGTTGGATTTGGAGCCATTGGCATCAACAACCTTGAATTCTACCAGAAAGATCAATAGGTAGATCAATAGGTAGATGGAAGGAAGAAGGTTTATGAAAACCCACAAAAAGCTTATACAACAAAATGATGTGGTTCTCAGATAGAGTGCGGTATCATTGTTGTTTATCAATATCATTCACAACAGCAGTTATTGTAATATGGAAGTCTGAAATCTCTTGTTGTTGACAGACATTATTTAGCTCCACAGAGTCACGTAGCTGTGAGCTGACCAGTCAGTGCATTTCAGACAGACAAGACAACCCCAAATACAGTAAACCTATAGTTCGACTGTTGTTTAGGTCAAAGGTCTCCACCTTTGTGCGACCACCTGAAACGTTTTATTGAGGGGAATTTCACAGGAGGCAAGATTTGTTCATGTAAAAATGTGTACAAGTGTTGGAGCTCTGAGACAGACACGCAGACAGACAGGCGAAGAAAAATCAGTGGATTCAGTCAATGCTGACAAGTACTCATTTTCATAATGATCATGTCCATCAGTAGGTGGTTATTTTATAAACGGGCTTGTCTTTCCTGTTCAGCATCTCCACTGGCGTGCACATTACAGAATTAGGCTGCAGCTGTTTCAGGCTATGTCTTTTGGTGGGAATCCAGCATGTATGAAAATTTGTGGTGTTAGATTAACTCACTTGGCATTAAAGCTGACTGAATCCTATATTCTATATCAGCTGAGCTAAAGCCAAAGTAATGCAGCATTTAGGCTGTGTATTTCACAGCATTCGTAGATCTAAGGATACATACATAGATTACACGTGCACGTTACATGCGCATGCACAGTTACTGCTTGCAAAACAGCTATATTTCTGTATTATCACTTCCTGTTGATCCAGAGGCAAAGTGAGTAGGTGCAGACTCCTTATTATTACCATTATATCACTCAGTGTCTTAGATAAAGCAGCATATTTAAAGTTAAAGGTTACTTTGTCAATATTTATGATGTTTTAAACGCTGAATCACACGACTTCCTGTGATGTGAAAGGTTTCACACACAATTCTTACCTCTTACTGTTAACACTACATATGCGCACGCGTGCGTGTGTGTGTTAGACTGAAAATCCATAATTTTAGCATGAAATTAATTTTGAAGTGTCTCTTAAACAAGGGACACAAGTGAAAAAAATATAATCACAAAGAAATTAAGAGAAAGAAACTTCTTATTAAATATCTGAACAGAAACTCGCTTTCACACAGGCTGTTTCTCATTCATTGAAAATTCAATTATTTCCCTTTTTTCTAATTTGCTCAGTAACACCGGAACAAAAGGGAGAAGTGCATTTTTGCTATTTTTCATCATTATGGTTATACTTTCAGATTCAGAGGACATCAGATCACGGAGATGAAAATATGCTGATATACTATGATGTACCTTCTCATTCTGAAATAACGTATTTTCAGCATTAATGGCTCACATACTGGCATCACCTTAAATACTTTAAAGTAATTCCTGCTTATAATCTCCCACAGTTCTCCACCCTGCTGGGGCCAGACACATAAAACTCTGAGTAGATTTGTGACAAAAACTATGTGAACGCACAAAACCAGAAACAGGCACACACATTCTTTTAGTCAGTCAGTTAGTTAGTTATTGTGCCTGTGTACCCACATTTCTATAAATCTGCACGTTCACGAGCCTCATTTCCACTCCCATAATTAGCCATAAATGGAAGAAGCCACTCCCTCGATCTAATCCATTAGTTTGCAGACAAAATCACCGCCTGTGCCACCAGTTATCAGGCATGGCTGAGAAAACACAACTTCACCGACTGTTGGTCGGATCACGGACTGAGCTCTTCAGTAGATATACAATAACTCCAACTATAAGGTCCTGCTTTACTCTGAACTTCATTTGTTGGGACCAGAGACGTCTTCATGAGGCCACAGACAGGCGTCCGAAATTGTGATGGTAAGCATTAAAGTAATATCTCATCATTTTACAGAATAAATAATGATAAAATAAACTATGCAACACTAAACATTGTACACGCAAACACAATTATTTCCACTGATGAATTGTCAAATAGTTTTTGCTGTGTAAACAGTAATGTTGATAATGATAATAATAAATTCAGCTTTGTGGAGTTGTCAAATGAATTATGAAATATATTAGACATAACTACACAATGAATACTGACCCTTATTTGAATTATAACAACATAAAATGTGTGTGACACATTTCTCGTCTCTCCTAATGTTACAAGTAAATAATATGTAGCATTAGTTCGGAAAATTCTAACAAAGTTACTAAAGAAACGATACACGCCCAACTGCAAAATACACTTACATATGTGTGCGTGAATCCAGAAAACGACAGAAGCAGTCAGCGTAGCTACGGGTTCAACTCGGCTAACAAGCAAGGGCTCCACTCGCACGCACACTTTACTCGACCAAACTTCTCTAACTCGCTCTGACTCGGTCGAAACATCACATATACGTTCGCCTAACACTTCAACTCATATCTGAAAATTATTATGACCAGTTTATCAGTACAAAATATCAACAGCGTTACCCGAGAACAGGGAGAAGTAATCACCAGTGATGCAGTGATGTTTCCGAACATTCACTCGAATGAGGAAAACACCGCGATTTCCCCTGAGATGTAGGTGGAGCCGAAAGCAATCGATCTCAGACTGACTGATTGAGACCATTTAACAGATCACTGATAATACTATTATCTATAATATACTATTATGGCTCAACTGCAATAAAGAATGAAATAAACGATGAATGAATTAAGAAGAAGAATTTCAACACTTTTTGTTATAATGGGGTTCTTTTTTTAGTTTTTAAACCATTTTAAACACATTTGAGAAACTAATCCTCCTCCCTATAATCTTTTTAACCCAATCACTTATTTGAGATGATAAATTCAATGTCTTTAACTCGTCTTTTTCTGAACAGTGTATTATCTCTCTTTACCTGTCACGCACGTGGTTTTTGTGTGTACGTATTATTCATACATCTGGCCCCAGGAATACGTGCGCTGAGGTGTCAAGAGGGGATGTGGTGAAAACAAAGGTTCCTCTCACAGCATCGTTTCATTAGTCCACGGAGGGGGTCTGTAACCACTTTCACTGCAGCGAGAACGGTTGGTAAACTCAGGCTGATGATGATGATGGCCATTTCAGACATCGGGCGGTGGTAGGGGTGACTGATCGCGGGGCAGCAAACGGAAGGGCCTGTCATGTGGCGTTTAAGTGTCACTTTCAGAAAGTGAATCACAACTCGACCAAAGGGGGAGTCTTGATCGACCCAGTTACATCAAAGTAGTGTGATTCTAGAAGAGGTGAAAATGCAACAAGGAGTTAAATTGTTGAAGAAAGTCAGGACCAACTTTCTGCGACACTCAGCGCATAAGCAAACGCCACTCTGCTTTGACTGTTGAGATTGTTGTGCAAAATATATATTATGAGGGCTGTTTCAGTTATCAGCCAGCGAGGAGTGAAGTGGAAAGATAATGAGGGTGCGATACCATGTGTTTCTCAAGTAGCATTAAAGTGTCACTTTCAGAATGTCAATGATCATCACATCACTGCGGGGCTTCAAGAGGCCATGATAAGATGGTTACAGCATGGACGGATTAACACTATAGCTGCCGTGTTGAATCAAGGATAATAAGTGACAAGTTTATTGATTATTATCATACATGTGATCACATTCCTTTGATTTGTACCAATCTGGATAAAAACTGAAAAGATGTGATTCTGTGGTCAAAATGTTTGTTTGGAGGATGATATTCAATAATGCCAATCAGAAATCGTTTGGTCTGTATGCAGATTTCCTATGGCGTTAATAGATGAGCCCCAGGTGACTGTAACTGTAAAACCTGTAACTGGGAAAAAAAAAAAGAAAAAGAAAAAAGCTGAACCCACAACCCTCTGCTGAGCGACAAACAGAAAAACGCTTGTAATTCACATTTGTATAAATCCCCTTCTGCTCTGTCAAGATTTGGCTTCAGATTCACAGCCATGCTCACCATACCCACCGCACAGAATCTGTATTAAATTGCGCAAACAGAGCAAATCAGCAGTAACCATATTCTTGATATTTTGGCTGAGTGAGCACATTGAAGGAGGGGGGGAGACAAGTGCCCGCCTGCTCTACATTTTATGGCTGTAAAGTTTTGTTTTGCAATGAAATGGATTTCATTATTAATCATGAAATTGTTATTGGGGCTGCCGTCACTCAAGTAGTGAAGTACAGAGAAGAATCAGCCATTCATTACGGAAAGCAACTGAGGTATCACTCACACAGCGCATCACCTCATGTTTTCCGTCTATCAGAGGAGGTTATTCAGTGTTGATCTTTCAGAAAGTTGTGGAATTCAAAAGACACGCATTATTTATTTAATTGTAAATATCAATTAAGGATCGGGTTGTCGTCCCTGGTGTTGGGGCGAGCTCCAAAAATGGTAGATTTCCTGTAAGGCAAGCTCCTCCAGAAACATAGATAATGCTCCACATGTTTGCAGACGCTGCGGCGTCATCCTCGCGACCAATGGACCCGACCTGTGTTTGGAACTTGTGGAATTCCCCTTCCAAAACAGATTATCCCTGCACCCTGGTCTATGTGATCCAAAATTATTATTCTGTCTTAATTGGACCTTTGCAGGATGTCACCCCCTTACTGTCAGCAATCAAATAAGGGAAGAATCCCACCCAAAAAAAAAAAAAATCTTGGAATGAAATGAAAGAAATGTAGAAGTGCAATAAAGTGCTTGATGTTGTTCTGTTCCTGTAGGACACAGGATCTTAGACTGAGACAGAAATAGAAGTTCTAGTCACATGAGAGAGGAAATCAAAGCCTCTGTGACCTTTTCCAGACGATTTTGGATGAAAAATGGCCCAGGAATATTCCACGGTTGAAAGAAACGGCACGGGAACAACCCAAAACATCAAAGCTGAAATCGCTGTCAAAAATTACACCTACATTAATTGCTACTGGCTTTACTTTGGCAGACAGAAGTTCGTGCTGAATCAATTAAATGGAGTTGGTGATGCTTCAAAAAGAACAGTTTCTGATTTAGTTTCATGTAGTTGCAGAAAACTCTGTGACATCCATTACTTTTTATCTGGGGCGCAGTTACTTGGAGTCGTGAGCCTGCTGGAGGCTTGAGGTTTTATAGGCACACATAACCCTGTTGTCAGCATGATAATGAATATTTATAGTATGTTAGTGAAAATCCAAGTGGAA
This sequence comes from Rachycentron canadum, assembly GCA_038496675.1. Lineage (NCBI taxonomy): Eukaryota > Metazoa > Chordata > Actinopteri > Carangiformes > Rachycentridae > Rachycentron > Rachycentron canadum. Next base: position 6,549,300 of record CM076666.1, read on the forward strand.
GCATGTACATTTTGACTAAAGAGGCTTAAAACTGAACCTGTTAGGACCACAGATGCAGTATAACGTCCCCTGAAGTTACCAATGGTGACAGAAGACTTTCTCCTGGATAGAAAACTGTGAAACCAGCGAACATCTGTGCCTAAATCCAACTTTAAATCCTTACTTTCAGCTGAGCAGTCTTAGTTTTATGCTATGATTGCACCCGAGAACAGATTGGCTTTTAGCAATGGTAACCAAGAGACCAGAGCTCCACCAGAAAACAGACTTAACCAAAATAATACAAAGGGGAGTTCGGCTTTATCCACAGAAGCTGACTTATAAAGTTAATAATGTAATGACCTGAAAAATGAATAATCATAGCAACATTACAACTGTGTTGTATCTTTGTTTCTGCATTCCTTTGATGATGAGTTGTGTAGAAACAGCACCGTGCGCGCTGTTAATTATCATTTCCTTCCAGGGTCTCGGTGTCATCAGCGCTCGCAACACAAACCCAGGAAAAGAAAGGTGAAGAAATCTTTCATCTTCATTTGATTTAAATTAAAAAATAATCCAACGCAATGTGTCCATCTATCAGTCAGGTTGAGGTATGTACTTTCATCTAATCTTTATCAACAGATCAGGGACAAAAGCAACAGTATTGGCTTCAATGAAACCCCAAAAGCAACAAATGTCTACAAAAGAGAGGATAGTGGCTAAAACAGATGATGTTTCCTCCAGACTTAAGAGTCTCTGTAGATGTTTTCCTTATGTCATAATGTTAGGGTTGTGAGGCTGTGTAAAATGGTTTATGAGATGTGACTCCTGACCTGAAATGTTTCCATAGAGATGAGATGAAATGTATGAACGATATTTTTCTCCATGTGTCTTATTATAAACTGTAGTTTTTAATCGAATTGTTGTGATGAAGACCCACATATCACAACAAAGAAGGCTCTAACGTATTATTTCAAACTGACATTAGGTGCCGTCAGATTGGAAAATGCTCACATCCCTTCTCGAGCACAGGTCTCCAATAAGGCAGACCGGCCTGCCCAGACCCGGTGTTTCTATTTTAACTGCCACAGCTTTTCTGGCCTTTACAGCACTGGTCACATGTCACACTACCCAGTCAACTGCTGCAACTCGAGACACCGAGTGAAGATACGCACACGAAATCCAGCGTTTCAGACCTTTGTTTGAAGAAATTTAGTCCAACTCCACCCAACTCATTTTTTTTTTAGGAGGATAATTACAGTCATATAGTTGATCATGTCGTTCTTCTTACAAAACACTGCATTTTACTGCAAAAGCTGCGTTCAAAGATGTCTCCCCGACATGAGGTGAGGATGTGGAACCAGCTCGTGCTTGGCTGTTTTGTATCAGAGCGAGAATTCATTTGTGTTGCTCTTAGAAATATGGAAACAAAATTCAATGTACCTTCACAATACACATCAATCAAACAGGTTTCTCTTTGTTTTTTTCTGTTTGTCGGGCAAGGACAGATCAGATATTCGCACATTTGGCATTACTTTCCCGTTGACACGGTGCCTCTACCTACACCCACCCACCTACTGTCGGCGAAAAATGCTGTCGATGCCGCCTGCATCACCAGGACATCCTGCACTGATTATCATCACTTTTTTATATTATTTTGACTACTCTGAACACACGGAGGGAAAAAAAAACAAAAAAAACAGCTTACTATCCCTTTAAGATGCTGAAGTGCCATGGGTGCTTAGAAAAAGAAGAGGGAAAGACAGTAGACGATGGTTCTTCAAAATAAGCTGGAGAAATAAGCCGCTCTCAGATCCTTAATCTCTTCCTGACATTTCAGCAATAAGTAATTCATAATACTGGATGACACTTGGAGTTTATCAGCCTTGCATTTATGTTCAGCTTTTCAGCATTCTCACTTAACAGCCCGAGTATTATCATCGGGATATGAGAAGGGTACAATTTGTGATTTATGATAATTGTTTTGATTCCAAAGTGAAGCATCAAAAATAATCGTGCATTAAATGAAAGGCAAACTCCTTGGCGCTGTGAGGGATGAGTAGGATGGAGGAGATGTGGAAACAGTTGGACAGCGTAAAAGACAGTCAGACAATGCTACTCTAAATCAATTAGGAACACGGTATATTAATAAATAAATAAAAACAAAGCTCAATAAGATTTTGAAAACAGATGCAGGGCCATTAGACATGGGGCAGGGATTGATGCTAAAAGTCCCTCACTATTAAAATATGATCAGACCCTCGCACAATCAAAGCCAGTAGTTCAGACAAATCATGCATGGTTTCATGATGTAGCTGCGGGTGTTTGTCTACCAGGACACTCAAGCAGAGAAGGAGGATCTTGTCACTAATAAGGACACACGGTGACTCAAATCAAGACTGATTTTTTTGAAAATATTTGGGGAAGCGTCTTCAATCAGTTTTGTGGATAGCCGCTACTTCATGATCCCAAAGCAGCTGGAAGTGGCTGGGGAAAGACTTTTTTTTTTTTTTTTTTTTTTAATAGAAATCTTTGAAGTGCATCGGAACATCCCTGAAAACAAAATGACCTCTAAAACAACATTTCATTGAATGATTCTGTGTTTGAATCCCACTCGTGTTACTCGTGGCGACACAGAGCTCCACTGTTGTCCAAAAACTATTGAAAACACCTAAATCAATCCATTAGCCGACAGGTTCCCTCATTATAATGAACTTGGTGGTCTCTGTCATTCATTAATACTATACAATACTATATTGAAATTGTGTACGTAAATAGTCATTATTGTGCACCAAATGTGTATTAATCTGCAGCTGAAAACGGTCCCCATGATTCGCTATTTACTCCTGTTTGACTAACATCTGCCAAAGACTACAGTGCCCAGCTGTGACTTGCTTTTAAAGGCTTACATCCTCAGTCGGAACTGATGGTGCCACAGACGGGGTGCAGGTGTTGGTAAGAATTAAGAGAAGGAGTAAAAAAAAAGCTGGCGTCAATCCTTTATGGGATTTGTTGACAAAGACAAATATCAAATAACACCAGCCTCATTCTTTGAAGCTCGTTAGCAGGCAGTGATTGAGATGGTAATTGGTCGCACAACTCAAACAAGCTGCACGCGTTTCATACCAGATACCAGTGGTATGTGAAACTGTTCAGGTCGGCGAAATGCGACGCATGGTCCTTTTAAGGCAAATGGGGGCCCATGCGGTCTGCATGGTGGTGCGACTGGGTATTTGTGGAAACGTTAAGTTGGCGATTGTGTGGCTCAGTCCCAGATCTGCAGCACTCACCAGTACATAACAAACTCAATGCATTCGCTCTCCTCGTTTGTATATTTGTATTGGCACCTTGCCTAAGCTACATATCTTAAAATCAAAAGTGTCCGGGCTGTGGATACTGGTAGGAGCTGTGCGGCCGTGCCTCCAGTCTATCCTTTGGCACAGGCACACGCTAGTCTGTGGTAATTTAATGCTTGCCGCCCAGGCCGTATGATCCCGTGGGAGTGCCTGTGCCCCTGTAAGTGAGGCTGAACGCTTTATCCCATGGCATTAGTCGTCCATGTTTGAGTTAATACCCTAGAGTAGAGCCTCTATCCAGAGGCATTAGTGTCTGACACTCTACAGCTCAGAATGGGGGAGGCTCTTACTTTCTCCTCTTGCACCAACACTCCCCCAACTCGTCGGCGTTGCATCTCTTTCATCCGTGCACTTAGGGTTTTGATCAGAGTCGGCAAAGTTTGCTCACACAGGTACTTTTCCTCAGATGAAAGATACATGATGAAGTTGCCCATATCCAGATGTGATGCCGCTTACCCCCCCACCCCCACAGCACCTGCCATTTGTCATGTCATGATTTTTTATAAGAGAGACAGCTGTCTTATGTACATATCTCTTATTTTAAAAAAATAGCTTGTCCTCGGTTGTTAGTTTATATAAGCACTTGTTAACTTCCTAAAGTATCACAAAGAATCACTATAATAAGCTTTTACTCGCTTGTCATAACAGCTTCATGTGAAACATCATCAGATTATGAGCAGCAGCAGCAGCAGCAACTAATGTTAGCGTGTGAATGATGGAGGAGCCTAAAGCTTTAGGGTTTTTATAATCTGCAACATTTTCATGTAAATACAGCGGATGTCTATTTGGCTACTTAGGTGGGTTCTGTTTTACCAACAGCCCCCACTCCCCCAACTACCACCACGCACACTGCTCCAGCCCCTCAGAACTTTGAAGCCGCTGGCGCGCACACACACACACACACACACGCACACAAACACACACACACACACACACACACACACACACACACACACACACACAGACACACAGACAAACACGCACACACACACAGATTTGAATGTTATGTTCAAAGATTAAAATTGTTTGTGTCATTATGGTAATGACAGATAAACAATGTCTCCTGTCATTTAAAGCAATTAGAGTAGAAAATCCCTCTACTTTAATCAATGCATTCTGTATTTCTGTGCCGAGTAATTAATTATTTTATCTTTACTTAATTTATGCTAACCTTCTAGATTATGAGCAGTTATTTCTATGCATGATTGCAATGATGGGAATTTGGTTGATGTGCCGTATAAACAACAGATATAGCCTCAGTATAACCGAGGAATTAAAAAAGAAAAATTGATTGGAAACGGATATTCAAAACAGCCTTTAGACTGAGGAGCACGTTTCTTTCTCCTCTCCAGCCACCAACAAGGCTGATAGCATGAACGGGCCAAGTTAAACTCGCTGACCTGTCCTTTTAACCTTATCACATTCATAGCCTGTCTCCTTATTGCGGTGATAACCTCAGGGCTGACAGAAGCCATTGCAGTTGCAGTTGTTCCCCTCATGGAGGATGAAGTAGCCACGAAATCGTTCATGTTAAAGGAAAAAAACAACAACAACAAAAAAAAAAACAAAAGTTATTCCTGGTTACTGGCTGAGTAAGGAAATTCATTCTCAGGTGGCAGGAGTCAACTGAACAAAGAGCACAGATCCAAACAGTTGTAACAGCACTGACGTGTTGACAGGGACACCCTCAGTTAAGTGTATAGGGAAGGTGGAATAACATTGGCCACAAAATCCAATGACAAGTACGAATACTTGTACCAATATAAGCCATTTTCCTTTTATTGTCATATTAACGATCCGTCAAGTGAACGTAAGGGATAGGTTTGGTTTCTTTTTAATAGTATTACTACATCTTTCTTTTTCTTTTTTTTTTGTCATGCAGAAACTGAAAGGGACTGGAGGGGCAGGGGTTTGGACACTGCATGTTCCTGTCTCTGTCCTTGCGTTTCCTCGGTAAGATGTGTCGGGACAGAAACACAGAAATGGGAGAATTTTGTCCCACATGTTGTTTGTTCCTCACACAAGAGCCTGATCTCAGGGACTTACGGAAATGGCTAATAACATATCCAATATTCAACATGGGACATAAGCCACACGACAGATCTCTGGATTTTGTTTGTATTTGTTCTTAGCACCAATCAGCAACATTTGAATCACTGCTATGGCAGTTGTGTGGCTGTTTGCTAATGTTACCGGCTCTTTCAGTCTGATCGTAGTAAGTAATTAATATTATTGCTGCAAAGAAATACTTAAGAGTTCAAACAGAGTTAAACCAAGAACCTCTCCAGTTCAGTTCAGTCAGTGACTTCATAGTTCCAACGGCAGAAATTCAATTTGTGACAAGGAATATAAAATGTGCAACACAACCATGAAAATACACTCAAATTTCATTTGGATAGCTGACTTGCTGCACTAAATTGCTGTGAAGATTTTTTTTTTTTTTTGTATTAAAAGTGTAGGTCTCAGTACGGCTGGAAGACACTTCAGACTTGAACCTGATAATCACACAGAAAGTGGCTTTTTGTGATGCACACAACTTAGTGCTTAGCGAGGACAAAATATGGCCCACATCTTCTTCAGCTTAATGTCTGTGTTTAAAGGCCATTTTAAAATCTGAAAAACACAGAGGGAAAGATTCCAACTGCCCCCTGTTCAGGGTGCAGGCCGGTGGCAATGTTAACCTGGTAGAGACGTGCGTTGCCGCACAAGGTGGCTCTGGTTGCAGTCGGTTGCGTCTTCGGTCGTGAAGTGGCATCTTAATGCTAATGTGAAAACAGGTTTGAACACCTGTGACTCTGGGAGATTTCAACAGCCCTTTGAAGTGGATATGAGAAGTGTGTTTTTTTTTTTTTTTTTTGGTAGGTTTGTAAATTTGCCCATAATGAGTGACACTAAGCTGTAGGCAGGGTTGACGACAGACTCACCATCCCAATTACAGGAAGACAAAGGTTTTCTAATAGACTTACTGAGAATGGACACGTATCACCCTCACTTATGTCAAATTTAATATTAAGCAAAAAGTACAGAGCACAGTTAATGAAAAACAACCCTGATTTGTTTTATATTAAACACACTTTCCTACGTGGATGTTATTTTGATTATCATGGTGAAAGATATAAAGAACCGACCTTGGCAACCAGCAGTTGCCTGAGCAACGATAGACACTGTTGCTCCCTGGCAAAGATGTAATGTTAACTGAGAATCAGGAAAAAAAAAAACTGATACAGAGGGGCTGCACATTTATGTCTTTATACCTTATAGCTATTGGCATGTAATGGGGACCTTAATTAGTGCCTGCTCTGATAAGTGCAATTCATTTCAATACCCTTTTGTGTGTCTGATTAGGATCTTAATGACTAAAACGTCACATTTCAATGTAGTTTCAAAAGTATTTTTTGTTGCAAGTGTTTTTTTTTTGGGGGGGGGGGGTCTTTAGTAGATTCAATATTAATTAGCAAGTTCTAAAAATGACCTGAACTAATTCTCTGGCCTTCTTTGAAATAGCTTACCGACTGTCCAGATAAATGCATCTTTCAGAAGTCTTTCCTTTACAAGACAAAAAAAAAAAAAAAAAAAAAAAAAAATGCATCCGCCTGGTTTTGTTTTGTTTTTTGTTTGCGGTAAGGTTGTTCCTTTTTTGGTGTTAGTCCCTGCATTTGCACGTGAGACTGTTGCTAAGGCAAAAATAAGTGAACAATCCTACTTGAAGCCGCCTGATACAACAGCACCACAGCCAATACGCTTCATTAATGTGTTGAGCTTTATTTGTGCAGGAAGTCTCACTGAGATCAAGACCTGTTTTGCTGAGAACAGGGACCTGAACAATTTCAACATGTTTGCAAAATTAAAGCAAGATGACTTAGCCACACAAAGCAAACACCAAACACACTTTCTGAAATAATATACAGTATATAATATGTGACATGTGATATATATAAATATTCACATATCACTTAAGAAAAAGATAATCCAGTCATGTCATGTTGATTTTGATCTATTTTTGAACTCAGGCTTTTAAAGATGCACCTTTTACTGCATTTTGCAACTGCCTGTTATAATAATATGTGGTTATAATTAGAGACTTGAGACAAATTTATCAGACTGCATGAGCAGCAAGTGGCCGCAGTAAAAATAGATTAATGTAATAATTATTTTTCACATTTTGTTGAAATTGTGTAAAAGTGTAGATTCTCAAGAAACTGTCAGTGTGCAGTCAAGACCGCATGCATGTTTGCGGGTGGGTGTCGCGACGGGGGCAGAATGGGAGCATATATTCGTAAGGGACAGTTTTTCCTCAGTTACTCTTTTAAAACTTTTACTATTTATAAGGATAGAATAACTGTTGGCTAATTAGGTGGACAGAGATTAATCCGAAAATAAATGTTGTTTTATTACTTTTTTCCAGAAAACACCCGTTATCCAGACAATAAAATTCCAGAGGCTTACAGAGAAGCCGGCTAGTCTCAGTTAAGCTGAGTAAATGGACACCAGAGCTCTGATAAATTCAATTAATTTGTACCACTTCTGTCCTGATTTGACTTTGTTTCCACCGACTCTCCCTGCTGCTGTTACAGATTTTGATACATGGTACGGTTGCAGGTACACAAGCCCTGACTTATCTCCATTCTCCAGAAGCTAAGAGACAAGACGAAATTCATAAGGAGCAGTTGGAACAACGTGAAAAAAAATGAGGCTTCGCTAACACCTGGCCAGAGAGCAAATCCATACCGGGATGCTTTTCAGCGGATCTAGCTCTCCGCAAGTAATTTAAACCCGGTGCTCAAAGTAGGAGGCTGGGCAGTTCCACCAATGCCTGTGCTGAATGATTGCTGAATCATTTAGCAAGTTGCACGAAGCAGTTCAGTGGGACATCGCACGTGAGCTGAATGCAAAAAGGGGGATCCTCCAGGTTCGGAGAGGATTGCTGCGGCAGCCATCTGGGATGTTTGCAGGTTCTGATGATTTGACAGGGGACAATGCGACGCTGCAGGTGAGCTCTACCTACAGCATGAGAGAGCAGAGGTGGCCAAGGATGCTTATATCTCACAGGCAGATAGATTTTGCCTCCGTCAATTTATCTTCTTTTACAGTCTGAGTAAACAACATTGCCAGATTTACAAAACTTAACCTTGAGGCTATACTTTTGAAGTATTTTCACATAAAGCTGTACTTCAGGCAAGATACAGCAAGGATTTAGAACAGGCTATATTCAAACAGTTGTATCTTATTATCAGTTGTGTCTTACCCTCTTGATTTTGCCCTTTTTTTCATGACTCAGAACAATATCCAATTCTGGCCAGTTTAACATTCGCAAATGCAGCTTTACCTGAAGCTGCACCTGCGACGAAATCCTGTCAAAGTGAAACATTCTTGAAGCCGTTTTAAGCCACACATCTGCCATCATCAACCGAATCACCTCTTTCGCTAATGTATTAACACACCATGGTGATAAGTTTTAAGTTTAAAGCGTTTCAGATCCAGTGTGGGTGTTCACAGAGCTGAAAAGCCCAGAGGGCTTATCGTGTGGTTCTCCTCATTAAAAAATACACTGCGTCTTGCTGATGCGATAGCAACTCCTTTAACAAAGCAACATGAAGCAACAACGCACACACCTCCCATTCATTGGACAATTACCCACATTTTCATTCAGTTAGAATGCAACTGAAATTTTGTCTTTCATTTTGATTAATAGGAGCAATTGTGTGCTTACACAGTGAATCTGTTATAAAAGTGTATAAAAGTGTGGTCCACGTTCCACAGTCTGGTTCCACTGGGTTCAGTAAATGAAATGTCGAGAGAAAAATAGAGGACAATAAAAAAGTAACACGAATGGTATGACAGTGTTATTCGTGTTGAGCTGAATCACCTTTAAGATGTTTCCAAATTCAACAAATGGATGAATATGTTGTTGTCACTGGCGGCAATAAAACTTTCTGACTTTCTGCAAAAGGTTTGGTGGCTCATAGTTAGTGGGGTGTCTTAGGTCGCTATGGAGTCAGCTACATGTTCGATTTGCGTCCCGTCCTGATAGATGATGATAGCAATTAACAGAGCTGACGTGAAGAGCTTCATTTGCTGTGCACTGCATATGTGTCGCTACATGTCGTGGGCTTTCACATGAACAGCAAGAGACAAAATGCGGCAGAAAAAGCAGGATTTCAGCACCACGGACAGAGACACAAAGAGCTCGTGAGTTGACTGTAGAAACACGGCAACACTGACTACGTCCTCGATTCAAAGCAGGATATACTGATCACACTGGAAACTGACAGAATACAGTTCACTCAAAGGGGGTAATATGCATACCGGACAAGATTTTTTCTTGAGTGTACTATTCTCAAAAGCTGAACACAGCTGAAAAAAAAAAAAAAAAAAAAAAAAAAATTCAGGGTGGAAAAAGGAAAACAGAGAAAAAATATTTTGCTGTCCAACTGCCACATATATAAAACACTGAGTAAAATGCTAAAATATGTTGATCTTTTCCATATACCAACTGTTAGCATGCAGTGTGGATTTGAGACCAAGCCTGTGCTTAAATGTTTCAGCACCATTGAGATGGCAGACATAAAGGGAGACTGGTGCTGGGCCCAATTATCGCTTGCCCATTTTAAGCAAGTTTTGAGCATGTTCACACTGGGAAAGTCACGAAATAAAGTATCCTGGCAACAATCAGCATGCATACTAAGCATACTTGATTTTTGAGTGTGCTGTGGATGTACATGATCTCTCTCTCAATGGAAATGCCCACAAAGAGAAGCTTCTCACAGTTGGGAAGAAAATAAAACTAATTGTGGATGGTGGTGAAAGAGCTGCAGGAACACGCACACAAAAACAAAGTTATGTCGCTGCTAAACCAGAGGCAGCGGCCTTTTGAATTGGTTTCTTGAATTCTAACTGGTCAAAAAATAATCAGCTCTTAAAATTAGCATGAAGCATATACTGTGTACAATTAGTTGGTAATATGGAATTGGGGCACAGCAGAGAAATGGACAGACAGACTGTGTTTGAATGTTTCAGGACCGCAGAGACACCGCGTCCCAATTCAGCTGCTGGATTCTCCGAAGTCCACATAACTAGACTAAATACGTCCAAACAAGTCCAGCAGGATTCCATAATCCATTCTGTGCCACTCAAGGATGCCCTGTTAACTTTTGAAGCTGTGTGTTACCGATTCATTTGCCCCTTGACCTGGATTTTTTTTTTTTTCCTAAAGTCACTACAATTAAAAATAGGGACCAGGAATAAACTGCCTGTTATGTTGTCATGTTAAGAGTCTGGATATGTTGTTATATAGATAAATTTAACCTAACAGCAACATTAGATCAGCCTCTTTACAGCTAGGCTGTCTTTGTTTGGTTTGGGAAGGAGGCACAGGTTGAACCTCCTGGCTCGTCTTGGGTCACATCATGAAGGATCCAGCCTTTGCATTGAGGCACATGTTTGACACTGTGCGTACGTTTCCACTTTAAAAAAAAAAAAAGTTTCCTTTCTCAATCCTTTAGTGTCAGAGTTGCAAACAGCTGCCAGCCTCCATGACACTTAAGGTTGTTATAAAGTAACTACTTGAGTGCTCTGAGCTCATAACTCCAAGATCCCATCTAAACGCAGCAAGCTGCAGAGTTCATAAGTAACGCAACGTAAAACACAACTGGAAACCCCCCAGAACCCCAACGCTCTGGGGAAAGAACTCCAAGGGCAGCCAGCTCCCCACTGCTTTGCAGACACAGCGACTCCCTCCAGTGAGATCTCAGCTCACACAATGAGGGCTGAACATGCACAGAAGATATGCAGAGGATGAAAGAGCAGGGAAACGCTAAAGCATCACCACAACACAAATTAAGGAGCGGAATCCAGAAATAGTGCATCTAGGCTACAACATAGAATAAAGCATTGCCCCCAAAGCCCTTCATACACTGCAATAAAATGCCTGACATCCACAACGATATATATATATAAGGACATATATATATAAGGAAACAGCAAACATAAAAAGGATCCATAATGTTTACGCACCCTAATAGAAAATGACAGGGATTAATCATCTGGTCATGTTGATACAATATGTGACTGTAAGGCACTCACACACAAGTGGAAAGTGAAGTGAGCAATGTTTTACTCACATGTTCAAATTGTGATTGTGACAGGCGATATTAGAAACCAATCCAATAAAGGAAATGCAGTGGATTTGAGAAGAATTGGGTTTTGCTATTTCAGCAGAGTTAAAATAAAAAATGGGGATAAAAACAAGCCAAGTAGTGCATCTATTGAGAGCTAAATCCTTAGAGTTTAGCTTCGCAAACAGATAAAAGATTAAAAGATGCATCCAGCAATCGCTCAATTTTTAGCTGCTTTTTGCTCTCATAATAGACGGTTGACTTCACCAGCCACTTGTTAACGGATGTTCTCTGCCATTTCATGCTGAGCAGGCAGTACAGCAGGACAGGTACTGTTGGTTTGTCTGAGCTTGTTTACTGGAGGCAACTGTCTACAGTCGTATATGATGGGGTTGGTGGGAGCCCTTAGGAGGCAACCATACAGTGAATACAGACCAGTGAAGCAAAACAATGAGGTAAAAGCAGCTAAGTGTGTTAAAAAAAAAAAAAAAAAAAAAAGCTGCAGAGCTGGGAGCTGGGAGCTGCCTCTCAGCAGGTTTTCCACTATCAGTGACCCTTTAAATGTGCATGTTTATGAATTAAAATCTTTGCTGGTTTTACTCACACTGGAGACAAGAGGGAGGCAGATACCAGTGCTGCAAACCACCACAAAATAAGGTATGTTATTTTAAAGCCCAACACTGTTACCCCCAGACAAATTGGCTTTACTAAAATTGATGCAACTGAAAGTAAATGATGCATTTGCAAATTCATGAACCTGATCAGGTGCTGGATGTAAATGTCAGGTCAGTAATTAATGCATCCATGGATCAATGTCTGCTGGAAACCGGTGTGTTGAGGTTTAGGATTCAGTCACTTAGAAAAACACTTGAAACCAACCTTTTTGACCCAGCTTTTGATTATACTAAATCACGGTATATTTTTTAAAAAATATATTTTATTGTTTAAAAAAAAAAAAAAAAAAAAAAACCTAGAGAGCCAATTACTACAATTGTGTTCAGGAACTCAGGCACACCTCTGGCCCTGGATCAGCCACAACCCCCTGAAGAAATTCAGCTTTGGACTTATCCACTGGGACTTTTTGGATGTTGTGACAGCCCACGGGCGAGCTGGGATTTGAGCTGCTAGTCCCCATGGCCAGCCCACTAGTACTCTAGTCCTACATGTTTCTTTGTCAGCGGCCTTGAGAGCCAAATGAGTGGGTGGTGCCTGTGTGTTTGGAAGCACGGGGAGGACCGATGGTTTAATACGAGGGACTAACACACACGCACTCCTAGAACAAAGACCAGAGAAACACACTAAGGCTGCCATCACTCCTCTGTATCTGTATAGAAACTACTTGTTTACTGCTCTGTTATTGCTTGAAATCCCATTTACAGGACATTTAAGTAAGTAATGGCATAAAACTCAATATTTTTCAGTAATTTCAATTGTTCGAGGGGAAGCAAAAGTCTGGGCAGAGTATAACTGATATCCTGCTGAAGAAGATTTTCAATGTGACCCAGTTTTTCCTCACTACTTACCTTCCTGTCTGTCCTGCCACAACGGCACACTAGAGCTGCCTAAAGGAGATTTGCACCCACCCCTGGGCTTTACCAAAGGTAGCACTTTTCCAACAATAAGGATTGCCCTCATTCCAGTGAGACGGAGGAAAAAAGGATATTACTGGCTACAGTCATCTGGTAATTGTGACGTTCACCGTGCCATGATATTTCCGACGCTGACCCCTCACCCGCACAGGGAGAGGCACGTGCCAGCAGAACATAACAGCACCCGCTGCAGCACAAGACGAAAGAAAGGCATGCGGAGCAGGTTGAAGAGTCACGTCGTCATCACCGCTTGCTCTTGCACCATTCAGCCCCCGGTGGATCCCGGTCAATACAGCCAACTACAAGAAGCGTCAATAACTCTGACGTTGGAAAGAAATATCACGTGTTCTCTGTGGCATCTATAGACTGATGTAATCAAGCCGGCTTTCACTGAGTCAGTGAAGCATCAAGTTCACCAACAAATGCAGTTGAGTTCAGTTCAGGGAAACGTGTAACATCTCTTGCACCCAGCAGTGGGGGACAAAACTCCGCCCCCTTTGGTGTACATGCAGCACACACTGTATCACGTGTTTGAACTGCAGGTCTTAAACATTGATGTGTATGTTTAGGTGTAGCGCTGATTCTTTTGATTACAAGCCTTGATCAATTCTCCGGGTATTAAAATCTTAGTTTGGATTGAGTGAATTTTCTAAAGGTTATGCCACGTGCAAATCCTGAACGGTTATTCGTGAGGTGCTCCTCCGTAACATGCGGGTGTGTGTCCTTTGGGCTGGAAGAGCAATGTCTTGCTAGAATTAGATCTGACAGGGTTATTTCATTTGGGGTTCTGTGGGTGGACCAATAAAGAGGGAGCAGGATGAAATTAATAGAGGAGATTCTTTCTCCCAGATATGTCCAGCAGAATTTTCATTAGCAAAGGAGGAGATGAGAAAAACTGTTAGGAGGGTTTTTATGATAATAGGACAGCCGTTCCTTCTTCTACACAAGCTATTCCTTTTCTGTAAGTTCGTTTAAATGTTATAGTTGCTTTACCTAACTCAAGTGTTGGAAAGTGCTGCATTACACTGACACGATTAGATAAGTGGTGTCATGGTGAACCCGAAAGCTTCTGTGTATTAGAACCAACCAATCCTGGACAATCGGATGCCAAACCTGTCATTTGCATGCACAATAAAACAATACAACAATACTGAGTACACACATGTGCACTGTCATTTTAATTTATTTATCGGTATTTCAGGGACTGATCGGACAGTGCAAGGACGTTGCACAAAGTACACCTCGACAGACAGTGCAATGCACTTACGTAACCCATGGACCACTCAAAGCCCTTTACAGCGGAAGTCACATTCACCCCGTCGCTCATACAGTCATGCTGTTCTTTTTCTATTGCTTTTCAACCACAGACACATTCACACACTGATGTTCTGAGGTTCTCTGTCTTGCCCTAGGACGCTCCAGGACCTGTCCTACATCCTAAGCCGCCCCGGTGGCTATGAAGAAAACCATTGCTCACAAAACGACAATCTAAACACTCTGCAGTAGTGCATGAAATTTAGCCTGATGAGTAAACATTCTTTAGTCAGATGAAAAATAAAAATAAACTAGTTTGGATGAGATGGGGTCCAGCATGTTGAGTGTGGCGGTGGGAGTGTGCTGATATGGGACTACACGAGTATGAAAGCTGTAGGGGAGGTGACATTTACAGGTGGAACCATGAATACAAGTTTGTATAACCAAAGACTGAATGAAAAGATGACTCCTGGTCTCAGGGAGCTTGGCAGGGGATGAATTTTCCAACACAATAGGTTTTAAATAAAAACGCGGAAACCGTGGCCTGGCCAAGTCTGTCCTGACTTGAATCCAATAGAAAACCTTTGGAGTATTTTAAAGTGTAAGGTAGAGCAACAAAAGCCCTGCAGCAAAGAGGAGCTGAAAAGAATCGTCTGAAGAACATCTCTGCATATATTTCTGCAAGACTGGTATCATCTGTGCCCAGGAGGATCTGATCTGTCATCAAAAACAAAGGTGGACATACAGAATACAGAAAGTGTGGAATCTCCTCAACCACTGGTGCACTAACTTTTGTTGCCGTTGGTTCTTTCACTATAATTTAATTAGTTTAAACATTTATGTTTTTGAAATGAATCATATTTATTCTTCCTGGGCTTTACAACAGATATTTTAAACTTGCTAAAAGCGCATTTCTGACACTCTGAAAAAGCTTGCAATTTGAATTTGTCGTTTGATCAAAACCTTAAATGACCTATGTGTACACTCCCCTGACAAGCAGCCTCTAGGCAGCAAAGGTAGGAGTCACATGCTGTCGTTTTTACAGAAGATGATCAGGGACGATGGTTGGGAAATCACAAGTCCTCAATTCACATTGCATCACATAAGTGCCTGTAAAAGGGACCTTAAAGGGACTGTTTGTATGTTTTCTTTGTCGCTGATCCTGGTTTCTTACTGGGAGTGGGTGGTGGCTGATTGCGCCTTGACAAGAACTTCAGCCACTGCTGCATTTAAATGACAAGGGGCTTTAATGTTCCCTGCACGCAGTGCTACATGAGGGAAAAGGCCGGGTCTAGCTGATACCAGCCAGGGTTAGCTGATTAGCATGTGAAGAAAAGTGAAGTGGAGAAAAATATGATAGAAATTAGCACTGCAGTCGCTTTCCACTGCTGAAGACAGATCTTAGTGAGTAAAAGGAATAAGGCTTGATGCTGAACTCATGACATTACATTTCAATTATATTTATTCGTTTGGCAGGTACTTTTATCAAACGCTTCGGTGCAGTAGGACACTTTGTTTTAAGTATTAAGTAATACGTTTATTTAAGAAGTGCAAGGAGATCAAAAAGAGGTGCACCAAAAGTGACTTTTTTTAGGAAAGGAGGTGCTCTCAGAAGAAATGAGGTTTCAATAGATTCTTGAAAATGGAGAGGGACGCCCCTTCTCTCATAGAACTTTTTCCACCATATGGGAACCACGGATGAGAAAAGCCTGAACTGTGATTTCCTCGTTTGCAGGGACAGTAACGCCAGACAACTTTCCCAAGAGGAGCGCGGCCAGTGGGCGGCCACGGGCGGCCAGTGTCGGTCAGCGAGTAGCGGAGTGACACGTGCTCTTTTGGGGTTGATTGAAGACCAGACAGGCTGCTGCATCCCGGACCATCTACAAGGGTTTCACTGTGCAAAAAGTAAGGCCCATTTCCTCCAGACTGGTCAGTAAAACAGCCCTTAATGCTAATGCTAAAGCTACTTTGTCAGAAATACAATTGGGAAGCAACTGGTTTGCACTTTACAGCGCTGCCAAACAGCCACTCGTGCCGTTTTATTGAAGCCAAAAAAGTGTGACAGTGAAACAGTGAGGAAGTTTGGAACATCTGATCATGAAACTGTAACAGTGGATTATATTAAAAACATTAACAGTGGATTACATACATGCATTGTTTCCTGTGAATCCCTAGTACATTTGAATCCAGTGCCAGAATGAAAGACTCTGCCACAATCAGGATCTAATTTCATGGCAGTTTTAAGGATTATACATTTTCGGGTTTGGGAAAGATTGCAGTCTTACTTTTGATATTAAAAAAGTCCTTAAGGGAAAGACTCAACATGTTAATATACCTTTAACTGCAACCGCAATCTTTCCATAACCTTAACCATAGACATCACCCAGGATATGAGTTATGGCCTCTGGAGACAAAGTCGAGAGATATGTTCGCCCGCCGACCTGACCTCCTGCCTACATCTTGCATGCAGTACATAAATATAGAGCTTCCTATGTCAGAAAAAAAAAAAAAAACCATTGCCAGGTAACATAAACCAGGCTGCACTTACGTTTTCTTATAAAAGGTTGGAAAATTGGTACAAACCATTAGTACACAACAGTAATTTCTAGGAGATGGGGCTGTGACATAACAATGCTTTGCAGTTCAGAGATGTGCAGTACAGTTATTATTGTGACCTTTAGCCAATGTTAGTATTTTTATATTCTTTTCAAATTGACTTAGCGCGCTGACATTTCTTCTGTGTATTCCTGAGCTACACTGTTAGGGACAAGTGTAAAATTGCAAAAAGAGGAGGAAGATGATATCCCTGGTCGACAATAATTAATGTCACTTTAAGTAACTACGCTGACATTTCATAGTTACATCCTCTTTGCTACTATCTAAAATCAAATTACTGATGTAATCAATTCAAACTAGAAGAGCAAGAACAAGTGTCAAAAACAACTACCAGTTAAAGACTTATGATCAGACCTTTGACCTATAAAAACCTGGAATTAAAATGAAGGTGTGTGCCTGCGTGTGTCAGTTAATGAGCGCGTTGGCATTAAATTAAGTTTGTCATTTAGTAGGTAACAAAGAGTTTTACACATTCATATCAAGTTAGCATTAGCTGTCAATGACATTTGGTTGTAAATGAAAAGGAACTGTATTAAGCAGGACATTGTTTTTGCAGAGAATGTGTAGACCGGAACCTGCTGCTGCACACATTTTCCATTTCATCTCCTCTCCGAGAGCAGACCATTTCATCACTTATTTAGCTTGTTTCTGGTTCAGCATCTGTCCATCTCCCCCTGTCTCTTTATGTCTCTCCCTGGGTGTTCTTGCAAGTTTTAGTGTGTGCATTGGAGCGGCTGTTATTCACTAAAAGTTGTCTTTCATGTAGAGTTCTTTTTATTTATTTTACAGCTGTCTGAAAAAATTAATTGTTGTTCAGATGCTCGTCTTTCCCTGGTTCAACATTCCTTTTTTGACTCGACTTAAAGTCCCCAGTCTGGGATCAACTCCATCTGCACCTGGACAACGAGTTTGGATACAAAAGATGCTGTTGGATGCTGAGGTGTAATCACTGAAGTGAATGCTCAAATTTGTCCAGGTTGGTGAGTACAGTGTGTGTAAAAATGGTCCATTGTGTCAAAAAGGGTATGACATGGTAGAAGTCGTTGGTTAAAAACCAATGGGCGGGACACAATGGGCGGGACGTGGACTGAGGGAGAGGTTGAAGATGTTAGTGAACCTTCGTTAGTTCATCAGTGATTGCATTGGGATACTCTCCAGCCCCAAAGCTAAATGGGGCTTTATTTATTTTTTTATTCCCTTCCTTTTTTTTTTTTTTAACTTTTTTCCCTACTAGGATCTTATCCCTTGGAAATTGAAATTGGATTGAATTGAGCCCTGAAAAAGGGCCACCTCGTGTTGGCCATTTCTGCGCGGCAGCCTACCTGACGATATGTCCACACGTGGCACACACTGTTTCATGTGGACAACACAAATCTTGTCTTATTCTTTCTAATGTCTCCATTTGTGGTCTGATTTGCAGCATAATCCAGCCCACATGCGCCCGGGATCAGGGTGTTTGGACTCCACGTGTGCCGGTGGCTCCTCTCGACATCCCTGATGGACTTCTAGAAGTCTCATCTGACTGCTTTGCAGGTGTCAGAGTCCTCACCTGTGCTCTCCCTCCCACTCAAGCACGTGTTCCCAATTACCTCATTATCCCAGCCTACTTAAACTTGCCAGTGTCGCCAGCTCCCTGCTCATGTTTCCTGATGTTTCCCCCGAGTTCATGTTACGTGGACTTTGGCTACCTGCCTGTCCCAGACTAGATGTGTTTGTCTTGAACTACCTTCTCTGGTGTTGACGCATGTCTGCCTCACCTTCCTATGGAGCTTTGTGCTTCCTGGGCTTTTGCATTTCAGTCCTCTCGGTCTGTGCTTTTATCAGCCAAACCCTGACAAAATTTCAATACAGCCTCTCCTTTTTGCCTGAGGTAAGTGGACATGATGTGAGAGCAAGAACACACCTTAACTCAGCAGAGGGAGCTTCTCTCACCTCCATCTTGTAGATTATTTTCATTTATTAGAACATCATGATGTATTAGTGCTGATCTGATTTGCTTCCTTAAGCTGTTTATAGAGATTTGTCCATTGTCTCAGGAGTTTAAATACTCCTTTGCCCTGTGTTCTGTGGTTGCACTTTCTTATTATGTGAGGGTTGTAACTGCAATAGCTGTCCATTAGATTAATTTAATTATTAGTGATTACTTCCGTTAAATTAATTTCCTGAACTCTGCTATTTGACTGTTGCAGAAGCAGTGAGGAGCTCGCACACAATAAGAGATGCACACTCGGAAGCGCACACAGCCACACGGGAAAACAAGCCCTGGGACACTGCTGCAGGAGGAATACCAGACTGCTTCTCCCCTCTCATTGGGTTTGAGTATTTATCCGACCTGTCTCCTGTCACAGCACTTATTTACCAGGGGAGAAATTGCACCTGAAAGATCTGCCAAAAGAAAACCACAGAACAGCTCTTGGGTGGCCAGGGACAATAAAAAGAAGAAGAAAAAAGAAAAAAAATGAAATAGATACAGAAAAAGAGGGAATAAGGGGGGCGGGGGGAGGGTGTGAATAGCAGCAGCACGAGCAGAAATGGCAAAGTGAGACACAAAAACAGCTTGGGAGGCAGTGCGGCGGAGATGCTCCAGGACCCCTGGGGAAGGGCAAACTCAGCGCCATCATAATTTTCATTTCTCGGTGTGCCGCCCCAGATGATTAGGGTGTAATGATGGTTATTCTAATTGGCCCATTGTTTCCTCAGTTTTGCATGATCACGTGATCTCCAAGGAGCATTAACATACAAACATAAAAGGACACTTTGCACAGATCACCGTGGTGCCAACACCGCTATTAGCTCTCACACCCTTGAGGTCGAGACGTATGGTGCAACGTTTCTCCTGGGAACACCGATGAAATAAAATGTCAAGTTCTGATTTTCAACTTGTAAAATGTAAAAATCTGAGCTTCAAGTCTTTGGGATCTACTTTGACATCCATCCAGAAGAGGCGAGGGTCACATGAAATTTTAAGAACTTTTTATACGGCTTAAGTGGAGTTCGGGCAATTGTAAGTACAGTATTTTCCTTCCCATGAGCACTTACTACCTACGAGGTTAGAGAAAGCATGTTGAATATATTTGTCCCATTGCCTGAGTAAAAACTGTTGATATTTATTCAAAGTCCATTTGACTTGTTCAGAGAACTTGTGCAAGGACACAAGTTGCTGTTGCTGTTCTTGAATGTTTTACACCATGGACAAATGTATGCTAATTAATTTCAGATTTAACCTTTCAAAAATTCAAATCAGCAGCAGATGATTGCTCACAGTATCACAAGGAAGTTTCAGTAAAGCTATAATATTTGAAATCTTTTCACTGTGTCGCATTGGTCTTCCTCTCAAATACAGTTTGATGACACACTTGCGAGCGAGCCTCTGTCTACCCTATCATTCATTGATTTTTGTCTCTGGTAATGGCCTACCTCAAGTCATCTATTTTGAAATCTGAGAGGGGTGGGATGACTGTTGTTATCAAACCATGTCATGAAAAAAGAAGGAAAAGGAAAAGAGAGAGATACCGGGGATAAATTCAGGCAGACGGATACATATTGATCCTCTCGGCTTTCTGTTGGTGATGTTGTTGTTTGGGTATCTTTTTCTGACTAATTAAATTCAAACTGTTTTTCAGACTAACGTTTACGGTCCACCAGTGCAGTTAGGTATTGTTATGCATATGCAGAATTCTCTCAAACAAGCACTCGCGGGTCAGATGTGCAGA
Source organism: Rachycentron canadum (assembly GCA_038496675.1). Taxonomy (NCBI): domain Eukaryota; kingdom Metazoa; phylum Chordata; class Actinopteri; order Carangiformes; family Rachycentridae; genus Rachycentron; species Rachycentron canadum. The sequence goes on from CM076666.1 coordinate 6,569,918, forward strand.
TGCAAGCAAGCCAGAGGACTGGTTGTTGAAGGGCTGTACGCTTGGCAGAGTTAATCCCACACCTACGATCATAAGGGCATGGTGTCATGTGAAAATATGCACTAAACTTAATGGATACAAGTTTTACCATGTGCCCTCATGCAAATGATGCACTGTCTCTTGGGAGCTTGTTATACCAAATGCTCTACAGAGAGCAATACACATATGCAGGGCTACGACTGGCTATGAGAGATAGGAGCTTGATTTTTATGCAGGCCTGTTTTACTGCATTATTTTTTTTTATTTTTTCCTCCCCGGAAGAGGGTACTGCATTGTTTTCAGGAGCAGCTGTTTTTTCTGGGTTCAATGCTTTCCAATGATACAGCCCAAAACCCATCACCCATGAAAATGGGAACCGGAGTTGGCATTGCAAGGGGGTGCTGTGTAGGCGCGGGGCTCCAGCGCCAACAGTCTTCTCTGTGATGTTTTGGAGGCCTCCCAGTCTTTTATCATGCACAAGGGACGAAACCCGGCAGACTGATGGGAAAGGAAGGCTATCATCAGAGGCTGCATTTAATTTCCATAAAGATGACTTTGTTTCCTAATTAATCTCCTGGCTCCGTCTCCCCAGTTTGCTCCTGTCACTTCCTCAGAATGAAACATGGCCGGCAATTTGTTAAATCAATTATTCCGGGGAGGAAGCGGGGCTTTCGGCGAGTGCCTCCACACTAACACAAACATATATGCGCTCACTCGCACAGACGTGTACACACAAATGAAACGGGGAAGGACATGGATTGTAGAGATGTGGCCTGGCCTTCAACTGAAAATGTGGACAGCGATGTTGGAATTTGGGATCTGGGAAGTAAGAGACAGGAATGGCTTGTCCTTGTCGACATGGCAGAAAGATTTGTAAACACTTGGCTGACGAGGACTCTCCTTGGCCTCATGCCCCAAACTCCTGCAGAAAAACAGGACTACCGTGCCCCAAGGGACAAGATACACAGAGAGGAGGAGTGAGGGTGAAGTGACGGAGGGGGACATGAGCAGGGACGGAGCAGAGGCAACAGGGAAACGATGGATGCCACAGGGGAGAAGAAATGAGAGCCAGGGATGGACCTGGAGGAAAACCCTCTCTTCTCTCTTGATGCCGCTACATTTAAAAAAAAATAAGAAGCACACTGCCTCGTACCTCATGCGCTGCGTTTCATGCACTCAATACATTCATTAACAATGGTGATTTTTAGAATCAACAGCTTTAAAGCTGACACGTGCTGAAGGTGCACCGGAGCAGAAAATCAAGCCCTGGCTTAAAACAAAAGCAACAAAGTCCACTTCAGATCAAGTCTGGCTTGTCAGTGATCTACAGGTGCAGAGAATAGAAGCGGGATTCATTTCGGGGCGAGACGAGAGACAGCGGATTGGTTCCAAATGAAAAACCTGACTTTCAAATAGGAAGACAAACAGAGAGACGGGTCTGATGGTGGCGTCGGCTCTTTCTGGTTGCATTAGCGAAGAGAGGAATAGCGTGGCAGGATGTGTTTAAATCCGAGCGCTCTATCTTGTAGTGGGACACATTTCATTAAGCCCAGCAGCTGGGGCCGCGGCTCCATGCGTCCACACATCTATCATACAATCCATCACGCCTGTCTCCTTCCTGCACTGACAGCATGTGTGTGATAGGAGTCCATCCTCCTGATCAGGAGACTCACTGACTGCCCGCATATATTCATTTTCACTTCCATCTTCCTTTTTCTGTGTTAAGATTTCTCATTTGCGCTAGTCCTCTGTCTCTGTCTTGCTATGACCCTCTTCATTTCTCCCCCATCCACCTTTGTCCTTCATTTCTCCCTTAGCCCAAATTTTCTGTCCCTCCCTTAGGGGGACAGATGTTGCTCAGCTCTGGAGGGATTCTGAACCTCGCCGTTTCCTCTCATTCCCTCCTATGCCACCTATCTCTCTCTCTCAGTGTTGTGAGAGATAGTCAATTATTTTTTTTTATTTGCCAAACTCAAAATAGAAATACCAAAATACACTGTCTTGCAATTAAAATGCTTGCTATGAAATGTTATTGAAGTAAAAGTAATAAAACTTGTTGTAGACAACTATCAAAAGTAAAACATCTGCACAAAGAAAAGTCAATTCACATTTTCAGTCTGGTAACAGTACTGGTTTAATTTTTTTGAGTTTAGCTGGCCAGTCCTATAGATGGCACCATCTCAGTTTCTGCCCAGAAACTCTTTGGCGTGAGGAAGAAGCCTATGAACAGGACAGTAAATTCAATTATTAATTAGTTAAGATTAAAGGGCAAAAAAAAACAAAAACAAAAAGAAACTTTGATTTATCGTTACCCTTCGGATGTTTCTTTATTTGTGATACACAGAAACATCACAGTGAGCCTGTTAAACTTCCTGCTGGGAAAGAAGGCTAGCTTTTCTCATAGCCTAGGCTTTGGCTTTGCTTGACCTCTGACTGCATTGCAGCTTCAATGCAGCTTCATTTCCTCTACACAAGTAAGTAAATGGGTTAATTCAATTAACAATTTGTGTTCATTCACCTGCTGCCTTACAACCACGGTTTAATCTGATATTAGTCACCTGGAGGTTTGAAATGAGCCACAACTGCATCGACGTGCACGCACCACATAGGTGTGCCTTATCAAAATGGACGTAGACATCAAGGCTGAAAAGTAAAGCCGATGCTGAAGAGCCTTAAACCTGCAACCTATCCAATGACCATCAGAGTGCGACGCCACTATTTGCAAAAAGAGAAATCAAACTGTACAGTCTATGAGGAGCTCAGCCTTTTTCTCACTTAATTTATTGATTTTTCTCAGTAACAAACGTTTTTGTCACCAGTTTGTGGTCTCAGTCTCTAGTTTCAGGTCTTCTTCCATACAACACAATGTTCATTTTTTTTTTAAAGATTGGTCCCATTTAGAAGAAAATAGATGAAAAAGCAGTGTACACATTAGGGCGTGGCTACCATGTGATTAACAAACCGGCAACCTGTCAGAGAAAGCAGGTCAGACCCACCCGTCCCTCCTACGTAGCTCGATATGATGATATATATATATATATAAATTACCCATTACCATAATTTTTAAATTTGGAATCGATTTTGAATCAAACGTGAGCCTGATCTCAAAAAGTCAAGTGTAAATGCACCTAAGCAGATTTAGGTGGACAGCAATCTAAGACGTGTTCTCGAGACAGAAGGACGATCACACACCCAGAGCTAGCACTACGGCCCGTGACCCGTTCTACGAGCATTTTCGTAGCAGAGCGTGCAAACGAATGCTGGCTGTCAGTTCGACAGTGCTGTTTTATGCATTTTATCAGCCTTATAGTCTGAGCAGAGTCGGTAGAAGCAGTGCACTAACAGGCCCACACATTAAAGAACTTCAGGCAAAATTCATTGCTAATAGAATGCATCTGGATTTTATCTGGATACTTGAAATGACAAGTGTGAGTGGAGGCTTATACTTGGCAAAAGAAAAGCCTGTGCTCTTTGAGGGAGCTCTCAGAGAACATGAGCAGCAACAAGGATTGTGCTGGGAGAATGAATCCCCCTCTAATTAATGCATACATGAACGTTAGAGGAGGCTGTAGCAGACACCCCTGGCCTGGCATCAATCGCATGTTATTTAACAGTTCATACTTAGGGCATGCAGATTCCACCAGCTTGTCTTCTTCCCATAGTGCATCCTGGTGCCAGGGCTCCCCCAGGCAAGTGACACACACTCACCCGGCCATCCACATGATCTAAAAGAAAACCTGATCCATCGGAGCAGACCGCCTTCTTCCATTGCTCCGTGGTCCAGTTCTGATGCTCACATGCTCATTGGAGGCACTGACACCCTGAGTGGTCTGTGTCGACACAGCCCTCAACAACTCAACAAACTGATGCTCTGTGTCTTTTCTATCAGAACCAGCGTTAACCTCACCCCCCATAATGATCAATCAGTCAGTGGTTTTCCTTCCTTAGACTTTTGGCTGGTACTTGATTATCATAACAATCAAATGACTCCTGTATAATCCAGCTTTATTTATTACTAGTGTTAGAAACCATCTATTATGTTGTTTGATCAGTCAACCACTTGTATTACGTAAAGGTTTGCTCCATCTTTGTTTTCTTATCTTTCTGTGATTAAGAGCAACATTAGGTTTATATATTGGTTAACCGAATATTTTAATGGTGAAAGGTGGATGAGCAATATTTGTGAGCAAACTCCAGATAAAACAATATAAAAGTTCTATAGAAAAGTATTGGTCCCTGACCCTGAGATGTCCACGGTCCACCAGGGAAATAAAACCACTGGGATTGCTTTGCACATTGCTTTTTTGGCTTCGCGCCATTTTGCACTTATTTTTCCTCTGTTGTTTTAGTCCATAACTTCTTTGTTCTTCCTTTTGCTACTCCTGGTAACTTTTCCTTTGTCTTCAAGAGCAATCTTTCAAGTCACAACCAAAATCATTACATCCTTACCTACCTTACTCAGTCAGAAGAACCGAAGTCCGTCCGAAAATTTTTTTGTGATCACTATATCGGTATCACTATTTCACTTTTTTAAGGAACCACCACACCTCATACAAAGCACACGTAAGCCCCATGGGACGTTTTTAGAAGTACCTTCTCCCAGTCAGGTCATGACTAACAGACGATCTGGAAGCACTCCGGCGTGTCAATTGCCAGTAATTGCCTTCTGAATACCTGTATTGTGTCAATCGCAGGGTCATCAATTACAGTAAGCACTTGGAACACCCTAAGGTACCAGATGTGAGGGTAAACAGTACATCTTTAGTATTGACTGCATTGATATTTATAGATAATTTTAAAAGCTGGGCAGACGACATGTCTGCCATTTAAACATACTCTAATTAATGACCATGTGAATGAGGTACAAGTGGAGGTGATTCAACAAGCCATAAATACACTTATAACACCCTTCTCAAGACCACTCTCAAGGTGCAGAGTACACGCTGCTATCAATACCACAGGATGACTATACTCACGTGCAACAGGTAACCGTGCTAATGTCTGCCATCTTTCAGGATACCGGTCCCTAAATTCTCGGCCAATCCATTTTAAGATTGATCCACTTTAACCACGTACTGTATATGTTGTCCCTCTTCCCCTTACAAGCTCCTCTAGGCCATGTCAGTGAGTTTATGTCCATGATGTAATAAATGCTCGGCAACATTATATGACTAGTTAACCCCTGGGTAGACTGGAACTGAATATATGTGGCAATTTGCGTAACCTTTACAGCATTTCTTCTGGGCCATTTTATGCTCCATAGTTATCTATGAATCTGCTTGTTCAACCGCCACGGGGAGGAGGTTAGGTTGGAGGTGAAAGCTGCAGCTACAAGTGGCCTTAGCATAACTGAGTTGGGAGCATGATACTGAGAAGTGTCAGATTGCAGCGGGTAGGAATGCATCAATATGATTATACGTTACCAGTCCGCTGGTAGCCGAGCAGCTGGTGAAGCATGAGTGAAGCAGCTGACGCTAATCAGCTAATAATATAAAATCATTTAATCAGCAATCTGCAGTGATTGCTTTATACATTTGGAACTGTCTAATCTTATAACAGCCATCATAAGTTACAAGGTAATTATATTTTTTTATTTTCTATAAATTATATATAGGCCTGTTCTCCAAAGGAGGCAGCAACCAGTTGAAAAAGTACACTATTTTCAGCGTAGTAGAAGTTTAAAGTGGCCTAAATCTTGTGACACGCGAACAGAATACTTGAGGTAAATGCCTCTGTTTCCTTCCTTTCTCTGTCTTAATCTCTCTCCGTCTTGGCACCAATGCCTGATCCGCCCCATTTGCGTCTGATCTCTCTGCAGCCCACCAATGTACTCAGCAGCCTGCAAACACCGGGCAGTAATTGGAATGGGTAACGCAGTCTGGAGGAGAAAAGCAGCCAATTAGGGGGCTCTGGTCAGGGAGCTCTGAGGTGATGGGTCACAGTGTCGATCGTTGTCCTGAGCGTGCTCTTCTGGCAGTGTGCCAATCCATATGAGCACAAATGCCTGGGACTTTGTGCCCATGACTCCGCGAATCAAAGGTCCATTCTGAGAAGATGAAGTGTATCAAACGCTTGACCTACAACTTACTTATTAATGCTGCCGTTAATGAAGCATCAGGATCTTTAAAATCCAGTAATGAGTTTGTCTGCGGGTTAAGCTATATGGCTAGGGAGCTTGGAAGTGTTTGTGACTAACTAGAGCCGATGCTAATTCCCTTAAACTCTATGCATGCAAAAAGAGGGAAAAGGGTATAGCTAATGAAGGCTGGGATATCGAATGAAAGCTGGGATGTCTAACGAAAGCTGGGATGTCTAATGAAGGCTGAAATATCTAACGAAGGATGGAAGAGATGCAATGTCTTTGACATAGTTTGTATGTTCCAAAAAAAAAAAAAAAAAAAACAACACGTAGTCAAAATGGCAGGCTCACCTGTGGTGAACTCCCGATTTTAAAGGTTAGAGGCTACAGAATATCTGTCCCATTTTCTCTCACGCACAAAGCGCTGTGCTCCATCTGGGATCCACAAGCCTTTAGCCTTTATTTACTTCAACTACATTGCTGCCAACCATGTACCAGGTTGATACCCAGTCCCTAAAATTTGTGACAATGCGCTCAGATGGCAACAGTGCAGGCTGTAAGCACCCCCGTGATAGAATCTGTTTGTGCCAGACAATCCAACTCAGTGGCGTGTATGTAAATGTAATATGTAATTATTTCCTATTTGTTAATAAGGTCTTTCTCAAATTATTTAAGTAGTTGATCATGCCAGTTGGCATGTCGACATCTACAATGTGAACTGTGAACTGTAAGTTCACATTGTAGATGTCGATTTTTAATTAAAACAAATTACCACAATTACAAGAAAAACAAATGCATGTTCAAAAAGCCAAGGACAGTCTCTTCAGACAGTGTTCAGATTAAATGGATAAAAGTGCCATTTTGGGTTAATGGGAGCAGAATGGCAAAGTGGAAACATGTTTCTAAAATGTATGAAAATTCTAAACTAAAACCACAAAATTTACAGAAATGTTCAGACCCTTTACTGGCACACCGAACTGTCAGATGTATCCTGTTTGGTTCAATTATCCCTGAAACACGACTAGTGCACGATTGTCCATCTGAGGTAAATTAAATTGATTGGACATAGTTTAGAAAGTGACGGCATGTCAGGACAAAAACTAAGCCATGAACCATGAACTCTGATATACGATTCTAGTGAGATTTATAGGACAAGGGTATACAACTATTTCAAAAAGTTGGCGTGTTCCCAGGACAACAGCGACCCCAATAATTGTAAAGGGGAAGTTTGGAAGCACCAGCAAGAAGAATCTCTGGTCTGATGGGGCAAAAATTCAACCCCTTGGGCAGAACTTTAAACAGTATGTGTGGTATAAACCAGGCACTGCTCATCACCTGGCTAATACCATCCCAACGGTGAAGCATGGTGGTGGCAGCATGATATCAAGGTGTGTGTGTGTATTCAGATGTGGAAAGCTTCTATACAGTACAGGATCAGGTCAGAATAGTTTTTATATATGAACAATTTCAACTTTGAATATGAACTTTTTTATCCATTTAAAATTGACCCTATAACAAAAAGAAGTTTGAAGCCACTGTATGCCAAAACACAAAAGTTGTTCACTACAAACCCAAAATTAAAAGGAAACAACTAAACTAAAAAGGAAACAGACTAAGTAGGCAGATAACATGTGAGTCAAATGTGCTGCTAAGGGTAAAATCTGTACCAATGAGGTGAGCGTCAGACTATTTCAGCAATCGATCTTTTGTGGGTGCCCAAGCTTGGCCTGACACTGCTGTGTCTTAACTGATGCAAATGGAGTTTTGTTGTTCGTTCTGCTTTCCAGCACCATGGTTAAATATACACTGTTAGCAGATCACACAACAAGCTTTAGCACTTTGTTCTCCAGTTCATCTGATTTGAGCATAGACGGTAGACAAAAATGGACGTAGACACAGGGGCTGAAAATTTAAGACAATGCCAAAACGCCTTAAACCTGCATTTAATCCACTGGTTGGAATAGTTTGTATAGAAGTCTATGAGGAAATGGCCCTATTTCTCACTTAATTTATAAGCTCAGTAAAAGTTTTACTAATAAGTTTATGGTCTCAAGTCTTCTTCAATACAACACAAGGTTCATTTTTTTAAAATGATGGTCCCATTTTAAGGAAAACTGGCGATAAAGCAGGTCCAACGCATTGGACCATGGCCAATGTGTGACAGACTGTACCGCACTACGACAGTCAGATCCACCCCTCGCTCCTCCTCAGCTCCACCATCTCCTCCAAATATGGTTTCTTCTTGGCGACGGCCAATTTACAAACTCGAGGCTTCAAAACAGCAGCTCACAAACCAGTGGGTGACGCCACAGTGGGTCACCACTTGGATTGATTGAGTGACAGGCAACTTTGAGATGCCTGAAGCATCAAACAAATTCTTTCCAGTAGCTTTGGAGGAGATGCACCCACAGACTTTTTTTTTTGTTGTTGTTTTTGAAATTTACTCTTCACAGGGCGCAGGGTGGCATTGTCGTCACTCTTCAGACAACTGCCTCTGCCGCAACAACTGCTTCTGTTGCTTTCCGTAAGTGGCTTTGAGGAAAAGCTCTGCATGTGGGGCAATTTTAAATTCAAAGTGAAGTGAGTCGCACACAGCTGTACACCAGGAAAGCCACCTTTTCACAAAAGGGTGGGGGAAAAAGATTCATTCCTTTTCATTTCCGATCACAGGTGCCCCAAATATAAACTCGATAACTCAGGCTGGCTTCGCACTCTTGTGTCAAACATTTCGATGCGTCACAGTGAAGCATCACCAGCACACCAAGGTCACACATGCATCATGCTTATATTTAAGGTGTGCTCTTGCATGTTTTTATTGTCTGAATATCTTTTTATATCTAAAGCGCTCTGTAAAAATGTTTCATGTGAATGAAGTGTACAGATTTTTTTTTTAATCTGTATTTGACGAAAGTGGACGTTGATGATGATGATGTTACATTAACCTTTATTAAATTTTAAGTTTTACAGAGAGGCAAGCTCTCTTTTACAGGAACCCACTGATCGCATTCATACAGTTACTTTACAACTGGATGCTGCAGAGTCTGACAGTCTGACCTCCTGGCCACTGAGCAGCTCTGCTGGAGCAGTTAGGGGATTAAGAGCCTTGCTCAAGGACACCATAGTAGCGTTGAAGTGCTGTTTTTTCACTATTCCGATATAGATTTAATCTTGCCAGTTCAGGGATCTAACCCACAACCTCCCGGTTACAAGCTTGATCTTAACAGTATCACCTAAAGGACAGACTTGTTTCGTTAATGCTCTGGTGAAGGCGCTTCAACAAGCATCAAACTTCTCCCCTGGGTTTCCACATTTAAAGTGGTAGTTCAGGTTATTTGACATGGGGTTGCGCAAGGTAGTCGTCTATAGTCGCTGTATTACCCGCAGTGGAGGCAGATCAGCGTGCTCCCAGTTTAGAGAAGCAGCCAGGAGCCCCACTCTTTATTGCTGTCAAACAGTCCTTTCCTACATCTTCTGTTCAACTACCGTATTACTAAGCACAAGTGCACCTATGCTTGGTGAAATCATGGTGATAAATATTCAAAATGAAGTGTATGCTTCAACTGATATTGGCTTTTTTTTTTAAGTGATAAAAAGGCCCAAGTTTCAGCTTCTGTCCCTGCGCTTCCAGCTGCTTCTCTAAACTGAGAGGGCCCTGATCCAAATACATAACCTGAAATACCAGTGTTGCCGTTTGTTCTTCAAATATACTTTAGTCCTTTAAGAGACTCACACAAGTTATTCAATTGCTTTTCCAGTGTCCCATCATTATGCCTTATTAAAGTATCCGCAGTTTACTTAATGCTAACATGTCATGTATATGTTTTCTTCTGTCCCAAGTCTCACTCCAGCGTATCAGCACCTCTAGACAATGTGCACAAATGCGTCTGTCAACACCTCTCACTTTCCAATTAATCAAGTGCAGCATGGTAATTACATCTAATTACAGTAGATGTGTTTGAATGATGTGCCACATACAATTGTTGAGTGTGTGTTTTGTTATTTTAATCAATTAAATGCACGCTTGTGAGAAACAACTGCAGCTTTCACCTCGCCCTTCTTGCACGGTTGCATTCATTCATTTCACAACCTGTCCTGTCTCTGTGGTTTTTCTGCCCTGCCGCTCAGCTTCCTTCCACCTCTGGGTCAGAGAGGTTAAAGTTGAACTGAGATTCTTACTGACTCCCTCTTTTCCACCGTGTAATCCCCCGACCGTCTGTGGCCCGATTCCTTGTGAGCGGCAGATGTGAAGCTCATTTCAGACAGTCCCGACACGCTCTCTGACTCCATCTGTCTCCAAACATCTCTGCTTGGTGAGCCGCTGTATCGCTGTAGTGCTTCAAGAGGGAGCGGCGGTTTCAGTGATCCTGAGCCAATCAGAGAATAAAATGCAGCATTAGCACCTTGAGGGTGAGGGGCGGGAGTGTGCCCCCTGCTGTGGAAGCGAAAAGTGATCACTTGTGAGATTTTAGTATGCACTTTACAGAAATGGTGCAGATGCTCACGTCCTTTAAGTAAAAACTATTTTTAACCCTTCTCCTGTAACAATATTCTGTCTGAAACTGTGCGGATCTTAGTTCAGTTTCCACGCACAAGTCAAAGCGTGCACATTCAAATCAATTCAAATTCCTTTATTTGTCCAACAGTAGGGAAATTGCAGCGTAGTGCAGCAGAGTTTAAAAAAAATATTAAAAAGGCACCAAAGGGGTAAAAAAGGAAGGGGAATAAAAAAAAGAGAGAAACAAATAATAAGTAACAAATTAAGGGGATTGGGGTTATTGACATTTGGATGTATGCATGTGATCTACTGGGAGCAGTGCTGGTTGTACAGTCTTATGGCTGAACGAAGGAATGATAATTAATGCTCCACGCCGTAAAAAGATGGCTGATGCCACCACGGTGTCAAAAAAGGTCTTCAGCAGGGACCTAAACAAGACCTGAGTCTCTGCAGCGGACCTTTCCTGTACAGAGCTGTGGTATCATCAGTCCAGTCCAGTTATTGTTTATGTGAACACCCAGGTACTTACAAGTTGTCACCATCTCAATGTCCTTTCCCTGGGTTCTCGGTGCTGTTGGGGGGGGGGGGGGGTGGTCTGATGCGTGCAATATCATAACTGATCTCAGCACAGTAGAAGCTAAGTCAAGGACAGCTGGACAACACTTTGGCTACCGTCAAAGATCCCAGGATTATCCTCAATGCTCAAACCTTGAAAAAAGGCTGCTCTCCTCTTTGCTTGACAAGCTCCAGCCCTGGTCAACAGGACACGGTGAAACACACAAAAATGACAGAAACTATAACTACAATGGCTGGAAGTCAAGCTAACTTTCAGAGAAAAGACCCTGCTGCCACCACAAGAGGACCCGTTATGGGGCAGAGCAGATATATAGAGAAACACTGCAGCATCCTTCTATTTTTGAATTTTTTTTTTTTTTTTTTGCCTTGCTTCTCCTGGTGCATCTGATCAAAGTTATTCATTTCTTTCATATTCATAGTTTCTGGTAAATTTATCAATAACAACATGTTGCATCGAAAATGATAAATAACAAAATATGGCATTTTCTTATATGCATTTAAAAGTGAAAAAATTATGATTTTCATTCCATTTGTTAATCAGAAAGTCAAGTTATTTCAAGTTATGACCTTAGTGCCCTTAAACACTAAAGGGCAAATGGCCTGGTCAAAATTCATAGCATGGCACAAAGGTTGCTGCTTACAAAGAAGTGGGGTCACTTGTGTGTAGCTACAGTGAACCGTCCCAGGCCTGAGGAGAGTTCAGTTCCATCCATCCATTATCTATACCACTTACCACCTAGCTGACATTGACACAGTTCACCAGTCTATCACAGCTCACGTCTACAGGTAATTTAGAGTCACCATTGAACCTAAACGTGCATGACGTTGGACTGTGGGAGGAAGCCAGAGGACCTGGAGGGAACCCATATGAGCACAGGGAAAACCAGGCGGGCCTCTTACAAAACAGGTTCGTACTGTGCCCCCCCCCCCAAGAGTCTCCAGTACTAACCACTGCAACACTGTAGCCTCTAGCTTAGTTCAAAAAAAAAAAAAAAAAAAACAGCACAGTGTGAAGGTGAATGCTTTGTGTGAGTGTAAATTACCAACCATGTAACTGTAAAATTTGGATTTCTAAAATGTAATTACTGTAGGCAGGAGGTAAAACAGCATGGAGTGAAAATGAGATGCCGCATGAATCAATGAAAATAGTTACAAGTAAGAGTCCTGCATTTGCAATTTTTGTTGGGGTTAAGGAGTGCAGAATAGTTTCCAACAACAAAAAAAAAAAAAAAACCTTTATTCCTCAAAAAAGTCTTTGAGACAAGCATAAAATATATTGTTTGTTCATGCCCTCTAGAATGACACATAGGAGCATTTTCTGATCTAACACACTGTACGGCAGGATAGCATTGTTCGTCTGTGCCTTCCAAATCCGTTACAAAACGCTGCTGAAAAATAAATCAGTTTGGGGTTCCTCTAGGGGGAGAGTGGGCCTGGGAAGTTGGAGGGGAGCAGCGTTGCAGCTGGTGAGGGACAAGGTCAACTAGAGGTGTTTGCTTTGTTGAATAAGTGTTTTTCTTTCACAGAGAAATGTTTCCCTTGTACTTTTATTTTTTCTTGGCTTTGCATTGTGCTGCATTTTCCCACTTCCAATAGCTATGTTCTATAGACACTTCAGCACGCGGTTAAACAGGAGACGAACGGCGGCCTATGATAACGTCCCCTGACTCCTTTGCTCCTGCTATAATTACCACGGAAGGATTACACCAAAAGAACTGATCCGATTTGCACCGGACCTGGTGGATGAATGGGGCGAGTGCACATCAAAAACTGCGACTTTGATTTTCTTTTTCATAAAGTCTGGTGTATGTTGAGGTGCTAATTGGGAGGCACGAAGACAGGCCATTCTGGTGGCTTTGTGTGGGGGGGGGCGGTTCAGGAGCTGTAGACAGTAGGACAACAGGGATCTAGGAAACTGAGTTTATTTGGCAGGATAATGTTGCACAGCTTTGTTTTCTACTGTTATTTCATCAGTGTATATACAATAGCTAATTAAAGTACTGAAAGGCTTTATGATTATCTTAGGTCTACAGAATTATATCACAGAAAGGGAGAAAAACTGGTTTTGTGTTTACTTCTCGACTGTCCAGTCTGAATTCAAATCTCTCTATATAGCTACTAATTGTGGAAAACTAAAAGTGAAAAATACATTTCATGTATTGTTCTACAATTATCATAATTATCCCCCGTTCACGAAATGACTCTTGCACAGTGTGACCCAGACTGTAGCCTCGGTGATGGTGTCTTCAGATTTCAGGATTTTTATTTGCACTCCTTACCAAGTGGATGTTGCCTGACATTAGTCCGAGTACAGACTCATTAACACGAAGGAAACATCTGACGGGCTCAGTGTCATTCTCTCCCTTATTATGTTTCGATTGTATATGTGTAATGATAATGCAGCACATGCTTGAAGCTTAGATGTGGTAATGCAGACTCGATGGCATAAAGCAGCTCATAGAGCACTGCTTAAAACCATAAGAGACAAGACTTGACCTGGACTCGCGACTGTAGACTTTACTTTTGAACTTGGACTATGGCTCACAGACTTGATTTGTGAGCATCTCTGATAATGCGAAGTTATTACAAAACAGCGTGTAGTAATAAACGATATTCCATCAGCATCAGTGTTTGATTTGCAGCCGATCGATGTGGAGTTGATTATTGTTGGGCAGCTTCATCAATGCTTCAGATTTTCTAAGATGATCACATGTTTAAAAAAAAAAAAAAAAAAAGATCTATAAATTAAATGGTAACTAGCTGTTAAATGAATGCACTGGAGCGAAAAAGAGAACATTTCCCTGCTCTCTGACATGCAACAGAGGTATAAAGTAGAATGAAATTAAAATGCCTGCGTAGTTGTCGCGGAGTTACACACTGGATTTAAAAAGTTCCACATCCCAGCCGCGTGACAACTCAATCTTTTTTATTTTTGTTTTTCCTATCTTGCTCTCTCAGTCACTCTCCATTCAGCCCTCCCTCCCAATGAATCATTAATTTTCTGCCTCCCTGTCACCCAAGCTCGTGCAGGGCCAGTATTAAAGACTACGGTGCCCTTTTAGAGAGGATAACCAAATCCCCACTGGAGATGCTTGAGTAAATGAACGTGGGAAATGAGTGTACTTTAGAACACAGTGATACTCGCTCCACATGGAGAGGGAAGCCTTTGCTGGCTAAATCCTCTAGTCCCCTGCCTGGTGTTTACCCCCTGGTAACATATCGCTCCAGATCTGAAATCCTGACTATCCTCAAAACCCCATTACAGACGCTAATCCCCAGCAGTGCACACTCCACGCTCCCCGCTCTGGGAGGCATTATGGTTAGACTGACTGATTTCATTTCCACTGAACCCATGTCAAATATTTCCAAGCATACTTTTAGTCTTTTATTCGCCACTCCTGATCTTACACATGGCCAAAAATTACAGCTATTGTCACAGACAAGCTGATTGTGCTTGTTTGCTATGGTTTATTGTACAGCAAGATGATACATGTGGTACCAGAGGCTATGAGCAAGTGTGACAGTGGTAACAAAAGTAAAGAAAGAAACATTACAATGATAATACGGGATTTTATGTGTTTTGTTTCCTACAAACAGGGAGCAGGAGAATAGGAAAAAGTGGTAGAAAGAACCTTTGGAGTCGGCTCCACTCATTTCTGCCAGACATATCTAAATGGAGTTTGCATGGGTGTAAAAAAAAAAAAAATCTTGATTAAAAATAAGAAAGACACGATGCAAAACAAGAGAGTGACCGTAAACAGAGGAATATGAACTTGTCGGTGCAGAAAAAAATTAGCTCAAAATGCTGTGTTGGTGTCAGAGGCAATGCCAAACCTGGAAAACAAACAAACAAAAAAAAAAAAATCACTGCACTCAGTTTTGGGCTGTGTGCTCTTTTACAGGCACAACAGGGAAATGATTTTGAACTTAATAAAGCAAAATTGAAATAATGAAAGTGAACCAGATATAGGAGAGAAAAGACAAAAAATGTTTTATCACTATCAGAAACTGGCTTAAGGATAAGAGGGGGAGTTGGGTTCAGGCGGAAAGTCAGATATAATTTCAACAATTAGGATATGTTCTATACTATGCTCAGTGTTTTACTCAGACATGAGCGGAAATCGAGATAAGTAGCCCACAAAGAAATTACTCATAAGAGAGAGATTGCTGTTACGTGCCGGAACAGTTTTATGGTCAGGCGGGCTCAAGATATGAATGTGTATGTGGAATAATAAATGCGTCTCCTGACATAGATATCTTTAGCAGTCTGACTAAGAGCTGGATTTAAGGCTTTCTGACCCCAAGGGACAACGCTGTGCATGAACATAGAAGTAGAGGGAACTTTGAAAAACATTCCTCTTCCTTTTAAAAACAGAGATATTCATAGAGTCTACTATTCGTTTTGTAATCTCTTTTCATTTTAATCTTAGATACTGGTTGTATATTACTTGTTTTTTTTTTTTTTTTTTGCACATTAGTATGACAAAAGCATATTCCTCATTCCTTCTTCTTGAAGCAGAAAACACCACAGTCTTATGGGGATGCAATACTGTGTGTGTGTGTGTGTAAACCAAGTCTGACTGGTGAGTCTTAAAGGTGAAATGCTTTTGGGGGCAGCAGAAACAAGGTATAAAACAAATGCTGATCATCACCTTTTAAGCTTATATGCTGAACTTGTTAACAAATATTGGCTAGCTACACACCCGACAGATAAAGAGCAACATTAGCATCGATTAGGAGTTGTGTTTCTGGCCACTTGATGAATGCTAGTCCAATATTCACTCTCCTTTGAACTCTGTTTTCAGTTTCCATTAGAGGGAAATATCTGGCTCTGCGTGTTCACTTGCATCGTGTGGTGTTAAGCGCTGGACAGGCCACTTACTGTGTATTCAGAAGGAAAGTGAATTTTAGACCGTCAATGGAAAGATGCTATGACACACAAATTAAACCAGAATAGAGGCGTCATTTGAGTTCAGATGATTTGCGTGTAAGGATACACTGGCTTTAAGAATTTCCAACAAAAAGAGGAGAGGGACAAGGGAGATTGAAGTGAAATAATAGAAAAGGCTGGGGTTTGTTTGTGTTTTGAGTTTATTTGGAGGCTGAGATGAACACATACACACGCACGTGCTTTCAGACACAGTTGGTGGGTTCGTTGCTAGGAGAGCTTGCGGCGAAAGTCTGTGAAGTTGGTACATTTGCTTCTTGAGGTCAATAAACAGAAAATGTACAGGGCTCAAATTTGTGTGAGTAACGCAAGGTGAAGGCTGCTTCACTTTCTGTCTGAACACACCTGTACAGTAGGTGTCTAGAGAAAACAGCCGCCTGCCACAGCCAAAACAACACTACGACAGCAGGGAGAGAAAAATCAGTAAATCAGTAAATTTACAAGCTGTAGAACCAAATACATGTGATAAAATATTCTGCAGTGACCTGCATTGTTGGGTTATAATTAGAAACCTGGATATATGTTAGTATTTCTGCACCTCAAACTCCTTTGTCCCAAAGTTCAGTGTTTTGTTTTGTTTTTTTAATAGGTTTTTGGTTCGATGGCTGAAATAAGGTCTGCGGTTAAAACACACGTTATTCTATGACATATATTGCATTAGTAAATAGCCCATTCTTGACATTTCTCAACTTTTACAAAGAGGGCATTTGCTAACAAGTGGCTTGTCAGGGATGTTAAACGTCATCATACCACCCTCAAGCTCTTGCTGTGTACCACTCTGCTCTTAAGATTTATTACTGGGAACATCTACAATACCCATCATTGCTCTCTCTGTGAAAAGGTTGCCCAGTCCTCTCCTATTTATTGACAAAGAAATCCCGTCTGCTTTTTGTCCTGGGAACCAGGGTGATGCCAACTTCCAGGTTGCCTGCAAAAATACGTCATCCCTGCACCACTCTATTATAACTACATTTATTATAGCCACATAAAATATTCAACGTTCATAGTCCTGTGTGGACATAAAAGTAAACATAGCCATTCAGGTCACATTCTGCAGTGTAGCTCTTGTTTGAGCAATGCAAAGCTCCCCATTTTCTTGCAGGAGGTTGCACTTATATAGGATCAACAGTTCCATACAGGAGAGGAAATAAAATCCACCTGTAATCTAAAGCTAGATAGAAATCTCTCAACAGAATTTTTTTTTTTCTCCCTCTACAAAATTCTATTACTTTGCATTCTTACTATTCAAGTGGCATGACCAATGAAATACAGAGAGTAGCGTCTTAGAAGAAATGCTGAGAAGACACGGAACACGGAAATCAGCTATGATCACACCTATGTATCTATGTCTGTATACAAGGTGGTGCTGAAAAGGTGTTTACATATGTGTAAGCGAATGGGTCATGGTCACACACCAAATGAGGGATTCTGTCACCATATGAAGCATCAGTAGCAGATGCAGTAAGGCCTGCTGGCAAACTGCCCATATCGGATCCTCTTGGACCCCCTCTAAAGCCTCCTCAGGGGGGCCTTTAATGGAACAACAGCTGTGCCAACGCTATTTCTCATTTAACTCACTTACAGGCTGCCTTCTTATCACAGGCTGAGAACAAAAACACTAGGTCGCCCTTCGAGCGCCTCCCTCTTTCTCTACAGCTCCCTAACGTGATTGTAAACTTTTAAAATTTAATTGTGGTTGGAGAATTGCTCTGTGAATTTGATCGAAGCCCCCGCTAGAAAGCAAATCCGCCACTTTCCTTGGAGCAGAGCACCCCACATCCTGCCCCTATCCCAGAATACAGGCGGTGAAGGAACACAGAAAGCTCTGCACACATAATCATACACACACCCAAGAGGGCACTCTAATATAATTAGGTACAAACCAATTATTCAAGCAATCAGTCTCAGTTTGATGATGTGTCAACACTCCTTGTCAGTGCTATTTCCCAAACTGTTCTTGAGCTGTATCACTAATTTTGTATTCATACTCAGCATTCATAAAAGCCTGCGCTCTCTCCTCAATTTTAATCATTGTAGTCTCTGCAATCAAGAGCAAGGAAACTGTTGACAAGAGGTCAGAAGTCGAGTTATGAAATATTACAAAAGTGTGAATTTTAATGAGCCACTCTGCTAGTTATACTCCCACAGTAAATGCCCAAAATGGACTACTTAAATGCATATTGCTGCCTTATCACGACAGTTGAGGAGGCAGAGCAATTTTAAAAGCAGGGTAGAAATTTTGGAGACAGTAACAGACACGGATAAGGAAAGAAGGAATACCAGGAAAGAAAGAAATATACTACATATTGAGCATGACACAGATGCCAAATAGTTGTTTATTAAACTAAATTTAGGTGCTTATTTCTCTTTTGTTCTCTTTAACGAAGAATGATGAAGTCTTCAGACAAATTAGTGACATTGTTTGTACCCATACACATCCAAGTAAAAAATATTGGCATGCCTTCATTTCAAGTACATCATTCAGAATAGCTTCAGAAATAAACACAAATGAACCCGTTTGTGTAAAACCAGAAAAACACAAAATGTACCCCAGACAAATTATTGGCATAATTTTAAAATTTACAATTAAAATTTAAAACATACAAGACTTACATTTGCTTAACTTAACATGTTTTTTTTTTTTTGTTTTTTTTTTGTTTTTGTTTTTCAAAATTCAGTGAGAAGTCTGTGAAGGTTAGTGTGGACTGTGTAAAAAAAAAAAACACCATGCAAGATATCTAAAGAGATTCAGGCTGACCTGGAGCCATCTGGAGTAGTGGTTTCAACCCATATTGAACCTAGTAAGGCTCCATGGGCGAAGGCCAAGGAGGACTCTGTTCTTGAAAGAAAGGTACAAAAAAACATGACTAAGGTTTGTGTAAGCCACAGCCTTCCTGGGGTAATGTGATATGAGCATATGAAACCAAAGTAGTAGTAGAGTTGTTTGAGAATGCAGTGCATCAGTTTGTTTATGGACAAACTGAAGCCTGCAAGGAAAAGAAACATCTTACCTCCGGTGAAACATTGTGGAGGCTCTATCATGCTGTGGAGCTGCTCTACTGTGTCTGGTACTGGAGGCACCGAATGCATCAAATTAATGACGAAATCAGAAGATTACCAAAGCATTTTGGTGCATAATGTGTTGCCCGGTGTGACAAAATTAGGTTTGAAGGGGAAGGTCTTGGGTCTTCAGCAACATCCCCGAGCTCACATCCAGCAGCACAAAAGAATGGTTGAAAAGGAAAAGATGGACGGTGGTAAACTGGCCAGCAATGAGTCCTGACATAAATGCTTTGAAAACCTCTGGAGATCTGGAATCCGTCATCCTGCAAACTTAAAACAGATTGAATGCACAGCAAGGGAAGAAACAAGGCAGAAACTAGCATCTGCAAGCAAATATTAATGAAGGGGAATGCATTCGTTTGTTCATCAAACTGAACATGGGCTTTAACTTGCCACATATTTTCAGGTTATACAAACTGATTGATGATTTATCTGTATTTCTTTCTGGAGATATTCTGAATTAAGTTGGCAAGGGTGCCCATAATTTCGACCAGGACTATATACAGACAGAATAAAGGCAAAATTTTCCAAATCTTTTCTAGAGCACGTTGTTATTGCATTACTTTTTTTTTTTTTTTTTACAAATTCTTCACAGTTTTAATACCCAACATTCAGTTTAACAGCATCAGAACCACTGGATTTAAAAACAACCAAGTGACATATTCTACAACATATCAAGATATAAGTTTGGTCCTTTAAAGCCCTTTGAAAAGTTTATACTCCTACAGTGTTGATGTCAGAGAAAAGCAATATGTGGGTTAATACCTGTGTTATGAGGCTTTTGTGATACTAATGCCCTTTTTCTGTCTCTATTTTTTCCTTCCTCTACAGGGAGATCGGGTCAGTTATATAGTACCAAAGTTGTCAGCAGATACTTTTATTCAAGGACACATCACAAGGAGACTGAGCCACTGAAATTGACTTAGATGGGAAAACACATGTTGAGCGCACACAGCTTTCTGATAGTATCCTTCGTGTTTTTTAGTCTGTTACTCACATTTCAGCCACTTTGGATGAATGTGGGTGCTTCATAAAGTCAGTTTAACATCACTGACTTCCTCTTCAAAACCAGCCTTTACTAAAAATGTGACCACCACCACTCCACAATACAAAGTATACCAACTGTGACCTGCTGTCTGTCAGCAAAATCGCAGAAGGATTTTTATGCTTCCCATATTTCGGTTGAAACCCACTAATTATGATGCTTCCAAAATATTTGAGCTATGTCAACTTCTGTTGTGATCAGGCCAAAAATAAGATGCTTTGAGGAGCTTATCTTTCAAAGTGTCCTACATTTTCCCAACATCAAAATAATTTACCCGTCCTGAAACAAGATGCAGAGGCAAGATCCGAAAATAAAGACGAGCAAGAGATCAGTTGAATGCAAAGACGAGTGACAAACAGCAGTTAAAGTTAGCTTGCTCGGGTTAGCTTGCTAACTTTTCTTTGAAAAATAACAGACAGAACATTTTGACAAGTTCTACTGGAACTGTTGGTTGGTGCCAGCCATCTCAACGCGCAGCCGCCGCCGCCGCCGCCGCCTTAATTCAACAACTGTCAGGTCGGGCTGCACGCAGTCAGTGCGGCTCCATTTATTTGTGTCTTGTCAAGAAACACCAGCACCACCATCCTTTTTGAACTGACAATGATGACATATGTGTGCACGTCACCGTGGGATGGTTCTAGGGATCTGGAGAGAAGATGGCATCAAAAAGTCTTTCTGAACCCTTGCCATTAGGTGCTCATTTGGGAGATGAGCAAAACTTGCCCTTACCTCTCTCAGTCCCTGAAGTAACTCAACCCCCTTCTTTCCTTCCTCTTCCCCCGTATTGCTTTCATTCTTGTTTTCCTTATTAGAGTCTTAGCTTGGGGCTAATCACCAGTTAAGATTCATCAAGGGGGGTAAAAAAATGATCAGTGACTAGTGGACGGAAAAACATGAAAGCTTTTCTGACGCCAATTATGGCACAAATTTAACAGAAACTGCTCTCTCTGCATTTTGCAAATGATCGATTCCGATTCCTGTAAGAAAAGGCGAGAAGCGTGGTAAGAGTCTGACCAAACATCTAATCTCAGGTATGTCCACCGGACCTGCTGCTATCAACAAATTACTGACACAGACGCCTTATTGACATGCCACACCAGCAGTACAGGTGAAATGACAGTAGCTCCCCAGCCACAGGGCTTTGCTTTCATTTTGAGTGGCATAACCCCCTCACATCTCCAACCACCCCCTCAATACACACACACACACACACACACACACACACACACACACACACACACACACACACACACACACACACACACACACACACACACACACTCACTCTCACTCTCATACACACCCTTCAGACCATCTCATAACCCATGCCCCTTTTGCCATTTCTCATTCCATTAAACTCTGAATTATTCAAAGCAGATGAAATTGATTTCTTGATAGTTTAATCGCAAATCAAAGCCCAACTTTGGACCCAGTTCATTCCCTTAGGGCAATTTTTGACAATCAAATATTCATGGAGAAATGAAATGTTAGCAGATCATTTCTGCTTCTGGCTGATTAGGCAGACACAATGAAATTCAGATGGAGAAAAGAAGAAGGCATGGAATTAACTTATGCCAATATGCCATGGAAAAACTGAAAGTCAGATAAGATTTCCAGAGTTGATTCTATGATTCGGTAAAAGCCCCTATATCGAGGCCTTGCCCTTTTTTTGTCATATCAACCCGATTTGCTGCATTGAGCAACAACGTTAAACAAAGCTTTATTAAACTTTATCTATAATGAGTCCTTGTGCTTTTATTTAACAGAAAACTGGCATCCATTGCTATGAATCAAAGTGAAAATACCCTTTGCATTATATTCCAGTGTTAATAATAACGTAATAATCTGACAGCAAGTTGTCAGTTGAATTTTTTTCTGTATCCCTCAAGAGGAAAACACATCCCTGAACCTCAGCTTCATCGCATTCTGACCCATTTCTAACCCCAGCTCCAAGACTGAACTACATGGACCTTGTAAATTTATACATTACAATATGGTCTCAAATGAAGAGGAAATCCAACCGAAATGAGAAAATGCTACTTTAGCTTCTTTTCAATAGTATGCAATGGCTTTTAACAGGTTTCAGGAAGTTCAGGGTGAAGAGGGTTTGAAATCTTAGTTTTCACCAAAGGTTATCACTAAGATTCTTCATCCTTTTGAATGGACTGAAAGACTTTCCTCCCTCACAATACTTCTAGGACAAAAAGTTCAAAGCATATTTTTGTTTAACAAAAGCAAAGAATTCAAAAGTGAGTTTTCTCAAACACCACATGATAACTTGTCAATATTAAATCCATGATGTAGCATATACCAAAGGGAAATTTAATATCTATTCAAGAATAGTTTTTCTTTTAATTTTACATATGCTTATTTGCTTGCCAAGAGAGTTAGATGAGCTCTATACCACTTTCATGTCTGAATAGTATGAACCGCCAGCAGCAAGTAAGCTTAAGACGAGGTGTTTTATTTTTTTTTTTTATTTGTAAAAAAGGCATTCTCTGTTCTTGGTGAGCCAGACAAAATGTACATTTCGAAAAAGCATTTCTTTAAAGTCTGTCCGAAGGCAAAAATGCAAATCTCTCTACACTCACAGTGCATTTAGTACACAACGTGACTGTAAAGACCCCAGTTACTGATGAAAGCCATGAGATGAGGTTGAAAAGTTTAAAATGAAATTTAGGTTTGGCAGGAGGGTGACCACATCAGAACTTTAGCAGCACTTTGTTGAGACTTGACCTCTTTTCGTGTGAAAGTTGGTGAAGCAACATTGCACTTTCCAATCTCAGTTTTCACTTCCTTATCAATCCATAACTGTGTTGTCTAAGCCCAAACACATAGGTGCTTTTTAGTGTGACTCATCCTTTGATGGCAGTAAGCGAAGATGTTCACAGTTAATTTGTTTGGATTGAGCGGATATGATGGCAGGCACAACAAAGTTGTTTTTTTTTTTGTTTGTTTTGTTTTTTTTTTAATAAATAACAGTGTTATCTCATAAGAACACTCCTCCAGGTCAAAACCACTGTCTGCAGTTCATCATTTAATAGGATTTCGAGACAAACTATTTTTCTGAGGAGATACGCTTGCAAAAGAAGTGATTTCTCACTTTATGATAGTATTCAAAATTTGATATTAATAAATGTGAGACAATGTGTTACTATTGCAATGTAAAATGTTTACACAATAATGGATTCTCTGATTGCTGTTTTTGCTTCCTGTGCATATTATAGATCAGTTTATGATGCAAAAATCCATTATTCCCCCCCAACGTGCCATCAATTCTTTCAATCATTTAAGCACTACACTATACTACTAACAATGTTATAATGCTTTATCAGCATCATCCCCATTCTTGAAATTTTAAAGGGAGGGAAGGCAAGAATGCAATTCAGTTTTTTTTTTCTAATCCGAAAGAATGAATTATCTGTCCATTACCGAACAAAAGGAGCCTAGATATTTGACTGGAATTCACCTCAGAGATGTGATCCTTGGATGATTAAAGTCCATTTCAGATCTCTGGGACTGCATAATAATGCAATGTGTTTCAGGATTTTTTTTTTTTTTTCCCAGGTGGAAAGAGAAAATGAGAGAGTGATAGAGGTGATGAATGAGCATACAAAGAATATAAGGAGGAGATCAAACGGCATCACAGGGAATGAAGAAGTAAGGAAGAATTTTTAATATAGTCCTGCCAGCCTGCTTGGCTAATTCACTCACCATCTCTTCAGCTATAAGCAGGCCAAACGTGACTGTATCTTTTCAAGGCAAAGGATGACTTACTCACACTGACATGGAGAGCAGCAACATCAGATATATTAGTTCAACAGATTGCATTACGGCTCAGAACATACTTGTGCCCAGCTGCTTTCATCTCTCTGCAGTATGCTTCACAGGGTTGGAAAAGAGTCCGTCTGTGGCCTGAAGAGCCTCCAGTTAAACCCCAAACCCACAATGGGCCAATGTAGGACTGTGATGCCACGATTGTGTCTGGGTCAAAGTTCATTAGAAGAGAAGATCGCATTTGCACAATGAAGCAGCAGGTAGGTCAAAAGTTCAGAGCAGAGCGGAATTTACGTTATTGCACAAATGAGTGAAATTAAAGACAAGAAAAATGCATCTGTTTAACATGAGTTAGTTTAGATGCAGTGTGAATGTGAGACAACAGCAGGTTAACCTGAGTATGGTATATGTGGGAGAGAAAGTGAATGATATTTAGCAGTTTTTTTATTTTTTTTTTTTTGTTTAGGATTTATGGTACTAGCTATCACAACTAATGTTACCAAAGCTGGGTTAACCGCTAGTTTAGTTAGCACAAGCTGCAAGCATGACAGTTTGTTTGTGTGTGTGTGTGTGTGTGTGTGCGTGAGTGTGTGAGTGCAGCTAAAGCAAAAGCATGACAGTGTCCCCTTCAGCTGGAACTACTTCACCGCAGTTGCTCAATTACGGGGTCACAGAAATGACATGTTAATGTTTTTCATGAAAAACCTACATTGATGTGATGGCTAGACTGCTTATCTTTGAGGGTCACGGAGGTGCTGGAGCCATTTGCAGCCGACATTGGGCGAGACGCAGAGTACACCCCTGGACAGTTTGCCAGTCGCTCGCTGACATGTAGAGAACAACCATTCACACCTGACTACGCACAAGGAGACTCAAGGAGAACGTACAAACTCCATAAGGCCTGCGCCAGCGTGCCTGTGCCAACAGTACAAAGACGCCTCTTCGGGAGACGATGAATACATTTCAGTCGAGTGTGACGAAGACGACGTGCTGATTTTGTTTTTTTGAATTGAACAAAACAAACCCGAGGTTACATTTCAAAAGGCAACACTCCTGAGCAATTATCGACAAAAATGAACATAGCTATCTGCCTTTGGTGTGTATTGACTATATGAAGAGCCCTTGCAGCACGGGTCAGTTAATTATTAACACTGGAAGCTTTTAACAGGAAATTTCCCATTACTGGACTGAAAACGTGCATATCAATTTGTCCTAATATGTGCCAATGAAGAGTTAAGTTAAAAAATGTTTCCAGATCTTCGGACAGCATAACATTTTTATAGTAGGGCGAAAATGTCCAGTATTCATGTCAACTATATCTTTGAATTGCTTCACCATACTTTCCCAGATCCCCTGAAACGTTCAGCTTGTGGAAATGAGAACTGAGTGAATGTGACTTTCAGTTAATTTAATTCTAATTTTAATGTCAGTCTTTATGCTAATGCTAGGACTCCTGCATAAAACAATAATTGTCTGTGATAGAGAAAATTGTTGACTTTTGTCAGGTTTAAATTGCATAATTAAAAAAAAAAAAAAAAATCCATCCATTCATTTTTAGCTGCTCAAAGGGGCTGCCGGGTTCCTTCCTCCCAGACCATCTGGTAAGAGTCACTCCAGCATGGATGTGAGTGTGCATGTAAAAATACTCAATGAACTTCTGTCTCATGTTGAATCATAACTGTATGTTTTTCTTAATAATCATTTTTAAGACTATAAAAACAGGTCATGTTTTCAAAATCTAGACTAAATTCTTTCTTCGTATCTATAGTGGCACCACAGTTGTCGGTGCACGCAGACACAGCACATGAGCTTAGCGACTGTGCGGCTAACCGCTATTACTATAAAACTGCTCAGTTAACAGTGTTAAATTAACAGCATTCACTTTCCTTCAGCCGGAGCTCTGGTTATTTAAGGCCTTTCAATAATGCAGAAATCCACTGGATCGCTACAAGACATACAATACCTATGGGATCATGACATGCATTATAGGAAATAAGCTATCCCGATATGCCCTCTCCAAGGTCAACATACTTTATCACGCAATTGAAAATGGGTCTTGAGACTTTGCGTTCCTCCCTGTGCTCCATCAGATGAGGGTCCATTATTTATTTGCGATCGTTTGTGCCACGTGGGAACTTTCTTTCACACAATAAATACTGTATGTGGATTCTAACCGCCGGACATATGCACTGTGGAGCAGCAGTGGAGTATGATACAAATCCATTTGAGACTGTGTGTTCTACCATAGCACCGGGGGCTATGTCTCATACCACCTCAGTAGCATATATAAGACATGCTCTGGGTCTATTTGCATAATGCATTAATGTTTCCAGTTTACTAAATTAATATTTTCTAACATGGCACAGCCAGCACAAGAACGCCGGTCTTATAAAAAGAACAAAAAAGACGAGGGGGAAGAAAAGGAGCACTGAATCTTCTTAATGCAGAGAATGTAACAGTGTCTCTGCATGGCCTCTGTACACGACTACTGCACATAGTGCAGTTGCCTGGCAGAGAACCTACTCCAGTTGTTTAAGTTCTCAGCAACATACATCATTTGCTGATATTCTGTCCAAGGTTACAGAAGTGCTTGCGTTTGTGGAAATTATTTCATGAGCTTCTGTCAGGCTGATTGAGCCAAGGCCAAAGACACAAACGCACCTGTGGGCTACAGGCCAGCATGCCATTGTTGTTCATAATGAAGCAGGTACAGTGCAATGTTTTTTGTTTTTTTTGTTTTTTTTTAAAAATTGTGCTCATGTTTTGTGTAAGAAGTGAATGACGCACAATGAAAAAAAAAGGATGCTTTTGTAATCGATATCACTGAAACTGCACTGCCATCAAGTGGAGCTGCAACAGACTGCAAGCACGCAGTTGGAGACCGGCTGATGTATGGAGTATAATCCATGGATAAATCATGCATGTAAAGATGTTTTGTTTGTTTAGAAAGCCATTAGATCGAGCACACATGATCATAAACACATGATCACCGATACTGGAGCTGCGGCATTTTGAAAAGCATATGTATCCTTTTGTAATCCCACTCACACCAAAGCGAAATGAAAAATAAGTATGTTACGTAAAAAATAAAAATAAAAAAAAAAACTTTAACCAACAAAAATTCAGGGGCACTGCTACTGTACTGTATGAATAAAAACAGATTCATCCCTTCTTGTTTTTTTAAATATCTTCCATCAGGATTCATTTGAATTTAATAGTTGAAAGCCGTAGGGGT
Source organism: Rachycentron canadum (assembly GCA_038496675.1). Lineage (NCBI taxonomy): Eukaryota > Metazoa > Chordata > Actinopteri > Carangiformes > Rachycentridae > Rachycentron > Rachycentron canadum. The sequence continues at coordinate 6,597,154 of CM076666.1, forward strand.
AGTAACTTTCATGTGGATTCACCTGACCGCTCCATTTCCTCCCCAGCTGTGAAAGTGCACCCGACAGAAAATGTTTCACTACCCACAGATGTTAAGCAAAATGGTCCTCCAGTCTGAAAATTAGGACACATCTGAAAATGAAATTTCAAGATGAACAACTCTCATTGTACAACTGCGCATCCCTAGATTTACCATCTACATAATTATATCTGTCTTATATTCATCAAGATAAGAAACCTTTAAGCACAACTTATCAGACATTGAACCAGATGAGCGGCAGTTAAAGACCAGGCTGGATTTTATCGCCATCAGACAAAGAACAGGGTGATTTGGGCACAGAAAAAAGGTGCGTCCCTTCAAGTCCAAACCAGACCCTTCCTATAAAAATAATTTATATCCTGTAGGATTATGTGGTGCTGTTGCAAAAGCTTCAGAAAGACAGCAAGCGTGTCAGTTTGCAAAGTCTTCACAGTCCCCAGACTTTGGAAAAGGACTATCCTAACCGTTCCCTTTTCTTCGACTAGCTAAAAATACCCAAACCCAAAATATGAGCGTATCACATGTCTTGTGACAGTTACGCTGACAGTGTCAATGGTAAGATGCCTTAATGTCACCCTCATTGGGTTCGTATGACATTGAGGCGTGCCCTTCACTTGTGAGAGTGAAGGATCGATGCGGTTTTCACAAGTGAAAACAATAAGCGTACGTTATTAATCAAACTGCACAGTGTTTTGCAGCATATTACAGGCCATACATTAATACTTGCAAATGATTAGAAGACGTGGGAATTTTATTTCATGTAGCACATGTGCATACACTCACTGTTTCACTCATGCAATACTCAGTACCATTGTAGGATGTTAGATGATGCAAAAATACAAATGAATACATATTTTACAAGTGCGCCATGGGTAGCATTCCATAGAAACTCATTTACATATGAAAGCTTGTTTCTCGGGTATATTAGTGTTTAATGAGTGTCTCTATGGACATTACATGTATCTTATATTTTATTTCATATGTTAACACAACAATCATTGATATAATTAACCAGAGTTTCTGTTTTCTTCATGGGGTTCAATGTGAGATTTTCATTATTTTGATTTCATTATCAGTTTTCCTTTAATGATTTTTAATTAAATTTAAAAGGGAGTAACGCAGAACGTAGTCAGACGATCCATCTGCTATCTTTCCTTTGTACCCCACCGGTTTTATTTTTATATACACATAATATTTCAGTCATTACAAATCTTCCAACAGTGCAAGCGTTTCTGACTTGTGTAAAAAAAAAAGGAAGGACTGTCTCATGACTGATACAGTGCCTTTAGTCTCATTCTAAACCCATTTTAGCAATATTTCACCACACAGTTTGCTCTTTTCTGTACAAATAAGGCGCTCCTGTTGGAAGGTCACAGACAATGATGTAAGATGATGAAGTGGAAGGCAGAGCCAGCAGCACACTTTTTCACATTCCAGACGTATGTTTGATTCATACAAATTGATTCCGGACAAACATGGACAGGTTGCAGTGATGTAAGACCCACAGCATTGTGTGCAAACCTGACAGCTCTACCTTGCTGCTGCTCATGATGCCACACACACACACACACACACACAGTATTATATACACTTTTGCATCCTATAGGTGAACGAGGCTGTCATTGACAGATTTGTGATCATAGCTGTGATAGCTATGGTTGTGCATGCAACAATGGAGATGATCGAAAAGCTAGAAGGGAAAGTGCTGAATGAGATTTAGGAAGACAATCAGCTCGACTCCCCGCTATTAGCACCTGCTGAGACAACAGCAGAGTTGGACTCAAGTGTCCCAGCTGCTAATCTCAACCCACGCTGAGGACCCCCCTCCCCCGGCAAAAGCTAGGAGCCAAGCCCATGGCTGCGCTTAGCTCAGCTCCATTCGTTCTTGAGTCTCAGGCTGCAGCCTATAAGTTTAAAATGTCAGCAATCCCAGATCAATTCTAATGTTCCAGATCTTGTTTTCACTAATAATAAAGAACAAGACATTCAGCTATTGTATAAGAGAGAGGAGCAAATCACATGAGTTCATCTAATCTAATCCAATAAAAATGATGAGCTGGCTTTCGCCGTTTGATTCAGTCTGCTAAACGTCACATCCCATGCACCAATCTGTCAGTTTTGTTTTTTTTTATGATCACCAAATACGCTTTACATTTTTATGACGCAAAATCATATCATAAGATCATAGATTGGTAGATTTCCTATGCTCCAGGGAGAAACTTATTTCATTTCATGTCAGTCTGATGTGAAAATCAGCTTCCAAGACTTTCAGACTCAGACAAGTAACACAGCACATCACAGTAAACATTTAGCTGTTTTGTCTCTGTAAATAACACTGTCACTGTCAAGACTTTTCCTTGTTAGTGTATTTCAGGGCTTGTCGAGGTGCCTGTGTGGAGCCTCCCTATTTGATTTTTGTAGGTAAAGCAAAACAAAATTTAGAGATATAAAGAATCTGACATGTCATTACTTACATTATGCAAAGAAAGAAAGACTGAAAGTATAAAAGAGCATAACACACCCACACAACGCATAAAAGGACTGGAGCGTCCTCGCGATACAATTATAAAAGTAGCAATTGCAGAAAAAAAAATATATATATAGTAATTCCAGTACATCCAGGCATAATCTACTTACACTGCATTAAGACATATATTCATGGTAGAGATAATAAATATATGATAAGTATGAGAACATGGTATTTAGTGTGACTTGAAGAACAGCATCTGCTGAAAGGGCCTTTGGTTGGATAGACTGGATGTTTTAATTATTTTATTATTGAAATGTGCGGACGGTTTCATTTTTTTTTGTTTATAATCATAATATGAATAGATTATGAAGATTATAGATCATAGTGGTCACACTGATCAAAGATCTAGACTCAGAAGTGCATCATTTTTCTTCTTTAAACCGATGTTTGTACTTTCACAGCCCAGTCTCATTCTTTATTCTGCAGGACTGATCATTTAAAAATGTATTAAATTAAAAAAATAAAATAAATGAAGGGAGACAAAGACAGAAAATGAATGTATTCAGACTATACTAGCTATAACTGCACCTGCTTGGACACTTCACGATGCTCATGCCTCACTCCTGTCCCACTGACATCTCAAGCAGCACTAATTAGACACACACTCACTTTTTTCCAGTTCCATGAACGCTACTGTGGAGAGCTCCTCTTACAGAGCAAGAGGAGCTCTCCCTTCTCTTCCCACAGGAGGGTGCTCCTCCCTTATCCCTTCTGGCTGTATGGGGAGTCAGCACAAATGATGATGGAGGTCCTGCAGGGTGCTATCTTCACTCAGCCAAGGGTGGTAATGGGGTTACAGTGTACAATTTGCTGCTCTGCCCCTTCAAGCTTACATCAGCCTCTCTCATCATTCCTCTTAAAAGCGGGAATCTTAATCGTTCTGCCAGCAGAAATACAGTTTTGGCTTTGAAGATGTTATTTTTTTCCCCCAAAGAAATAAAGTTTTGGCTTTGAAGATACTATTATTATAGCTATATTTATTTATTTATATCCCCAGAATGGACTGGAGTCTTAAAAAGTGTCTGAGGCATTTTAGATTTAAAAACTTCAAAAGTGTTTTAAGCAGCCTCACCAACAAATTGGTTTGCAACAGTGTGTTTAGGAACTAAAGAAGTCATATATAGGTAAATCACAATTATATATTCAAGTGTAATAGATATGGAACATAAAAGAAAATATATCATGCATTAAAATCTAGTCCTTTTTTTAGTTTTCCCAACTTAATCTTTCATAAACAACTGAAAAGAAAACATCTCGAAAACGTTCTCATGCTTTTTACACCAACAATCTTAGCCCTATTAAAAAACTTGTTTGTGTGGTAAAAAGAAATAGGAAATTGAAATTGTTGGTGACTGCACACAGTGCACGTATCTGCAAGCCAGCTCTACTTTATATTTAACTTAGCATGTGGCGCTGCCACAAACAACTAACAGTCACAGTTAAATGACGATTTACCAATGCCTTTGAGTTCGTAAATGTTGTAAATGTTGATGTCCAGAAGGGTAACACCGGTTTTCATGTAATTATGATCAATGTAAAAGACAAATAGGGACCTAACAAGTCTTGGAAAAGGCTTTGTTTCTTCCATCCGTTTAAGGTCATAAAGTTTTCTTAGGAACGCCCATATCAATGTGGGTGTAAGTCATATAATTATCCTGTTGCATAACCAGCTCTCCACACTCAAGTCAAGACTTGAAGGGCAAAGTGAGTCGCCCTCAAGCATTAGTTCATCACACATAGTTTAACAAAGAGCTGGCAAGATAAAACTAATACGGAATGTGAGAAGACGGCCTGAAATACATAGATGCGGGTGGTTGAGTCTGTCAAGTCATTGTTATGACCTATAGTCACATTTTATTGTTAGACGACCTCAAACGTAAATTGTTTTTATAGGCTTTTTATACTGTGCACGTTGATACTGTTTGATATTAATTGCTTCTTTAATTCTTCTCCGGACTGTAGTTTCTATTGCTGCATCCAAGTAGTTGGACTATTTATTACTACCAGACACAGCTCATACCATTTGTTACTTAATTACTACTTGGTTGCAGTATTTTATGTTGTTATTCTATCTCATTCTTAAATTTGGAGATTTAGTCTTACTGTGTTCACGCAGTTTCAACTGTGCTTATGCAATGACAATAAAGATATTCTAGGAATTATGACAAGCGCAAATAAAGAAACAGGTGACAGAGTATATAGATCAATAAAGTCTGTGTCAGGAGGAGGATTCGGATGTAAAAGTATATGAATGGATGGATGGATGGATAGATGGATGAAGGTCGATCAAGGTCCCCTGACCTTAAGGAAGCAGAAATTATAACCAAAATCACAATCTTTCCCTAATACTAACCAAGCAGTTCTGGTGCCTATAACCCTAACAAACTGAGACATAACCTAAATCACATGTTTAGTATTGTATCCATGATGACATAACAATGTCCAGTGCACTTGTTACTGTGGGCCAGTGTTTCAGGTGACGCTCCTACAGGCAGTGTCAGGGCGTGACAACAGAGGGTGGTTTTTCAGGTTAGAGAACTGGTAGTTGTGGATATGTTGTAGTAAGCTTACGTAAGAAAGTATGCACTATTACACGCGTGCATCTCACTGAATTCTGGTGAGCATAATGGACAATAATTACATGTGCGCTTAATAAAGAGTTGTAATTAAACTAATTAATTCTATTCATTTTATGCTTTATTTATAGGCAGGCGCGGAGTAAGAGGACCGCAGAGGCCCATGGTCACAAATTCTTAGAGGCCCACTGCCCCCGGTCGGCTCTCCTCACACTCCAACCCAAGGTTTTGAATTATAGGTTCTCACTGGAGGATACTATCTGTTGTAAACATGTACGGGATTTACACTGACAAGCCTATGATCACAGCCTGAAGGACAGCGTCAACACCTGTAGATATGCTCTATCATACAGGATTTACACCACGGGATTGCAACAATGTTTTCCAGGGCCACCAGCAAACAATATCAACGAATAAGCCCACAGAGTGTAGCTGAATGGTATACACAAGCACACACTACCCCACCTTCACCAATACAGCTGTGTGATTGAGATTCATCCATCAGTCCGACAGCAACAGCAAAATGTTACCAAATCCAACCGCTGTCTTCTGCTTCTCATTGAATGAACACATAAGATATAGGACAGGCCATAACGTGTGGATAGTAAAGGCTCACCTGATGCAAAGCTCTTCTTTCTGGTCCTTTTCTCCTTGTCAACTCCTCCACTCCATCATTAAAGTCCAGGCTTCCAACAACTTCCGACTGGACCTCCAGTGCTCATGAAGGTGCTTTCAGTCCATTTTTAGTCTTTGAAGCGTTGGGGGGGCAGGCAGGAAGCTATGGGCTGCAAGGCCGCCAAACGGTCACCTTCCCACCCGCCCAGGCGCCGATGAGGGCGGACAGGTGAACAGGTGTCCGTCACGCGGCCGTCGACGTTCAGCTGAAATGACGTCAGCCGTCCTCCTCCTCTCACGCGCTGGCGTCGTCCTCTTCCGGCTCTTCGCTAATGCTAGCAAGCTAGGTGGTCCACTTTCGAAATAAGTCGAGATAAACGATGTGTTTGTCCCAATTTAACTCTCTGAACCGTTTCTCTTCGCCGCCTCTGTCTTCGTTGCTCCAACTGCTCCGTCGTTTGTTTTCCACGAAACACAAACGAACTGTTTTTGCAGCTTGATTCCCACCCAACAGTCACCACCTGACCTGACCTGTGACCTGACCTCTGACCTCTGACCTCACTCGTCATTGTCAGGATACAGACACAACCAAAGATACTCTAGCAATCATAGTATTTTTATTTTAAAAGTAAATCTGCGTTCATTGGTTTTTATTTCAACATACTCTAATTAATTTAAGTGATTTGATTTAAAAAAAAAAAAAAAATGAGGCCACAGTTAACGGTAGTTTTGGAGGTCCCTGGGCACCAGCCTAGTCAGATCAGTGGATAACCCGTACTTGTTTATAACATCTTACTATTAAAGCATCTGCAAACATCTGCAAAATAATCAATTACTCTCTTATGAGACTTACAGGTTTCTTTCTTTTCTTTCTTTCTTTCTTTCTTTCTTTCTTTCTTTCTTAAGCAGAGCCTCGGCTGAATTGCCCCACTAAAATGACTGTTGCCACAACAAGCAAAGATTTTTTCATAATACAATGTTTAAGCATCTTTCAAAACATGCAAATAGGGTCCTAATTTGTTTTGTCACAAGTAGGCAATAAACAACTAACCTCACACAGTTCCCCACTGCATTAGAACAAACAGCTCAGCTTGGCTAATATGTATTCCTAATGTGTTATAGAGACATTAGTGACAGTAGGTGTATTTATGAGAGAGCACCGTTATGCTGCTGTAAAATTACAAAGCTGTGGGCTTGTTGAGACAAAAATCCAGGTGAGCCCATAGAAATGACACTGATTTAGAAGAAGAAATCTAGACAGAGAGACAGACCAGTAATGCATACTGGCAGACAGACGCTGTAAAAACTGAGATTAATGATCCAAGCTGTATGACTCTGTGCGAGCTCACTGAACATCTGCATGTAACAGAAAGCAGACAGTTGGTGTGCATCATGACTTTTGGCACCTATGCCTGGGTCACATTATATCATAATGTGATATAATATACTTGTGTGGTGAGTAAACCAAAATCAGACAGTGACATAAAGGACCAAAAAGCTGTAGACAACCACCTGTGCCTGGTAGCTCATGTAAGCTGATGAATGAAAGCTGGCCAGCAGTAAACTGATAAATCTATAATGGAGCATGATTGATAATGGTGTGCAGCTGGGGTTTGAATAACAACGGTGTAACTTCAAAATTAACCTACTTGTTATTAATTGTACCCATTATAATAACAATCTCCCAGTAATAAGTATACAGTAGCTCTAGGTCCATATTCTGTGAATTATACAATTGGACTTTTTGAATCATTATGATGGTATTGGATTTATTCATATGCAAAACTTTATACAATACTCACTAAGATAAGTGCCTCAACTGTCATGTACTGAAGTGGAAAAAAGAAAGTGTGTCAGTCTGACATTTCAGTATCAGACCTTCTTACAGACTGCATGAGTAATGTGACTGAATTATACGTTAATATGAATCAAGGCTACAATGTGAATATATTAATTGTAAAATGAAGATGCAGGGAATAAGGTTCACAGTGTGGTTATGAAACTAGGTACAATTTATTCTTCTTTCATTCACAGAATTCAAAACGTAAGCAGTTAATGAAAAACTGCCATGATTACTTGCATGCGTAGGTTGCTTTTACTGGCGTCTTCGGTTCTTGGAAAAGTAAAACAACAAAGTTTCCATTTTAAAAACATGCTGCTCAAAACATTCTTTTTCAGTGTCATCTTTCAAAAGAAGTTTGGCTAATGTTTATAAAGCGCTTTATAAAGAGCTTTTTTACACTTTTGGCATCTTTTGGTTATGAAATAATCTACAAAGGTTTGTATCAAAGGTTATCATGGTTTGTGCTTCTAAGACAGTAGTGTGGATTAGGCCTGTTTTGTCGGTTTTTGAGCAAACTTACAACACTAGTTTGCTGTTCTCTCTTTGTTCTTTCTCTGTCTCATTAAAGTATGAAAAGATACAATGTAGTTACTTTCACACACATACCAACATGTTGATGTAGTTCCAATTTTATTTGGCTTTACATCATCAGGTGCTGGCTTCGTTTTGTGGCATGACCAGAGATGCCAGAAGTCAGACAATAAACTGAGAGTGAAGAAATATATACTGACTGATGTGGAAGGTACGCACAAAGCCTGACTCACATGCTTCATTGTGTGACTTCACCTCAAGTGTAAAAGTTTACACAAAGGGAGCACCAGTCCATCGGCTTTCCTGTGAGAAGGCATTGTATGCAGCCTTCATTACTCTTAGCTATTCTCTCTGGCTAGAAGTGAAAAATTATCTGCACATAAAATCTTGATCTAAAAAAGTCATCAACTGTTTAAATAAAAAATAATAAAATAATAATAATCAGCCAAGCACATGGTGCCAACTCACTGCATTTAGGTATATAGACATGGTCAAGACAATCTGCTGAAGACGATCCCCAAACTGAGCATCAAAATGGGGAGGAAAGGTGATTTAAGAGACTTTGAACGTGGCTTCTTTGTTGGTGTCATATGGTGTCAACCATCTCTAGGGTTCACAGAGAACAATCCAAAAAAAAGGAAATATCCAGTGAGCGGGCATCCTCTGGGTGAAAATGCTTTGTTGATGCCAGAGGTCGGAGGAGAATGGCCAGACTGGTTCGAGCTGATAGAAAGTCAACAGTAGCTGATATAACCACTTGTTACAACTGAGGTATGCATCTCAACAATAACAGGGAACTGAGGCTACAATTTGCACGGGCTCACCAAAATTGGTCAATAGAAGATTGGAAAAACATTGAATGGTCTGATGAGTCTTGATTTCTGCCGTGACATTTGGACGGTAGGGTCAGAATTTGACATAAACAACAACGAAAGCATGGATCCATCCTCCTGGTGGTAGTGGTGTAATGGTGTGGGGGATATTTTCTTTGTCCCCCTTAGTACCAATGGAGCATCGTTTAAAGGCCACAACCTACCTGAGTATTGTTGCTGACCATGTCCATCCCTTTATGACCACAGTGTCCCCATCTTCGGATGGTTACTTCCAGCAGGATAACACACCATGTCACAAACCTCAGATCATCTCAAACTGGTTTCCTGAACATGACAATAAGATCACTGTACTCGCCTCTACAGTCACCAGCTCTCAATCCAATAGAGGAGCTTTGGGATGTGTTGGAACAGGAGGTTCACATCATGGATGTGCAGCCAACAAGTCTGCAGCAACTGTGTGATGCTATTATGTCAATATGGGCCAAAATCTCTGAGGAATGTTTCCAGCACCTTGTTGAATCTATGCCACAAAGAATTAAGACAATTCTGAAGGCGAAAGGGGGGTCCAACTACAACCTGAAGCAGTTTACGAAAAACATGCCTTTCCAGTTTAAACACTCATCTATCTATAAACCTACGCCCCGGTTTGTGGTTGGTAGCCCAGACCTGTTTGCAAGAATCTGATCGCTCCACATCATGGAATTTGTTTGAGCCTGTCATGAATTAACCAGTTTCTGAGACCAGCCCCAGGCAGCGCCTAGAATTCTTTGAAGTCTCTGTCAGTTAGGATACATACTGAAATTATTATTAGATATTAAAACACGGGAGTGTTTTGTTACAGCTCTGTGGGGCGGCATAGTGTTAACTCCCTCTCAGCTTGAACCTGATCTCAGGAATTCCAGTGCTGCAAGAAGAAAGCAACAGCCCAGAGGAAACCACTAATTGCACAAGAGTAATACATAAGATCTTAAAATGTACCACGAGGTCTGTTTACACCTTTTTAATGATGGAAGTTGTGCAGTGTGCCGGCGTTATAATGGATTGATTATGTAATGATTTAATTCCCATTCCATTTCCAAAATTACACTCCATTCTAGGACATTGATAAAATATAGGTTGGGGACCTGTATTTGGGACCTGTATTGTTCCTGTATCTGGGAAAATGCTTATGTTTCTTTTTTTTCTTTTTTCTTTTTTTTTTTACTGAAAAGTGTTGAAGTAATAAATAAGGTTTATGAGGAGACTGATGCCTCTCTATTAAATTAGCTTGACATGAAGAACAAGAAATAGTTGGAAATGGCTAGCCTAGCTCAACCATATCAAAATTCACCTCAGTGCCTCTAATGCCTACTAAGTAAAATGTTTTAAAACTATAGGTTTTTCTACGTTTGCAATGCACGCTCTAAGTTCAGCAAACCATATACATGTTAAATAGTGAGCTTTATACCAATTCTGCTTAGCTTAGCTTAGACACTCTGTTGCCTAAGCTAAGCTAACTAGCCTATATTTATAATATATAGTCTTTTGTCGAGTTTTAGTTTGCAAATAAAATTCATATATAATCTAAAAGCAATCTAGGATAAAAATGTTTTCCCCCACAGTACAGTTATTTAAAAAATAAGGTAGGTGGTAGATGGTAGAGCTTTTTAGCGAACCTGTTTTTGTTTACTGATTATTTACCATCCTTATACGTGATATAAATATACTGTTATAATATACTTAACTATGGACAGTCATTCTCTCCCTCAGCTACATCAAAGCTTAATGTTGGGTGACTTCCTTTTATGATAGCATTATAATTTTCTCCTGAGGTCCATCCCTTTTTTAATCTCAAAATGAGAGCACTGTGCCTGCCAGCATGATTTACAATTTAAATTTAAAAGAGGACAGGGAGAAGAAGAACTCCACCATTACACACATTTAATGGACAAATTTTTATATTCTAACTTTTGAATTTAGAGTTTAATTGGATATTGTGCTCGCAGCCTCCCTTTAACTGGCGCTGGGGAAGAGAGAGGTCTGTAATTCGAAAAGGCTATCTGTTGATGTTTTTCATTTTCACACCTCAACTGGTGTAAAAATGGATTCTAATGCAAATGCATTTCCCCTCTTTTTTTCTTTACTCCTGGGTTCTAACATAAACTGTACATAAAACATTTGTTATTTGTTCTAAATTTACATTTATGAATAGATGATATAAATAAACTGAAAAGGATGAAGAAAAACTCTGATGCCCTACTTTCCATGCACTAGTTCTTTAAGGGCTGGACATAAACAAAGGAGCTTCACCTCATTGGTGAAACTCTACCCTCATGCAAATGTAATGTCACAGAAGGTTCAGCCTCATTCACAATCGCTCCACATAAGCTGCAGAGAGAGCAGACGGAGTAGGACTACAATCTTCTCTTTCTTTTTCTCTGACTTTTTGAAACACTATCTGTAAGTATGACCTGCATTTTCTTTTAAAAAACAACTTTTTAGGCACTTAGCTGTCGTTGTTCTCCAGAGCAGTTTGCACTAATGTAGACAAGTTTATCTTGACTTTTTTTTTTTTATTTACTGAGAAGTTACTTTATTTATTTCCCATTTTCTTCTTATAGATTACTCTAAATTTGCTGCAGCCCTTGAGCAAAGACAAGCGTACTACAGTGCATCTGAGAATGAACTGTACAAGGTAAGCTACTACACTGTCATTTAATTGTGCTTGTCATAATTACATTAATATTACCTGTCATAAGAACATGTTATAGCAGCAGAAATATGTGCAATCATTCTGTGTAAGTGTAACAGTGGATGTCATTCTAATCCCATCGTGGTTTTCGTTCTCAGAGTTCTCCATGCCATTGGTAGTCACCCCCAAGCCGCTGTGATGCCAGTCAAACTGTGTCTGAGCCTCAGTCAGCGCCAGCCTCTTTACCAGCTGCTGTCCATGTCTCCCCTGAAACCCGTAAAGTGTCATTGTCGGCCGACTGACTGTCTGTCCAGGAACAGCATTCACTCCCCTTCATCTTCATCCTCATTGCTGCCCTCCTCCTCCCCTGCGCTCTCAGAGCCTCGGAGCTGTTTCCGCAAGGACAGCAGCAGTGTGAACAAAAAGCGTGTGGTCTTTGCAGACACAAAGGGACTGGCGCTCACTGCTGTGCGCCTATTCATCCCTGAACCCTCTTCTACCGCTCCTGCTCTGCTGATGAAACCCCTGTCAGCCAAACTGCAAGGCCAACAGTTGACCTCAAACAACCTTCAGCGCTACAAGTTTAGGCTGGGTTTCCCTCAGCCGACACTGCACTTTAAAACCTTCCTTGCACGTCTGAGAAAGATGTGTGTACAACTGGAAAGCTGCAACATTTCAGATCACTCTCTCAGTGGCAAAGTGTGTGTCTCCCATGCCAGTATTGAGAAGGGTGTGCATATAAGGCTGACCTTTGACTCTTGGAGGAGCCATCATGACATTCCCTGCACGTTCCTGCAGCACCTGCGCTGTGGGGGTTCAGACATTGGTGTTTTTGCCTTTGAATTAAGCTTACCTCAGAACATAGATCCAATGGAGCGGATCGAGTTTTGTGTGTCCTTCAGGCCAGCACCTGGCACAACACCACACTGGGATGACAACAGGGGACAGAATTACAGGGTGTACGTGGAAAAAGAACCATCAAGTGCCAACCAAGCCGACACTGACCGTTACTACGCCACACTATCAAAACATCAGCCACCATCTTGGCCTTCGCATGTGTCCCTCAATATGCAGAACTCTGCTGATCTGCAGTATCTTCAGAGGAGTTTATCAAGCAGAGTCAGAGCAGAGTGGAAAACTCTAGTCAACTAAGTAGACCAGTGAAATTAGATCATTGTTATGAATGGAGCTATGAGGATATGTGAATTTTAATATATTAATTTACAAATATTTAAGAGAGTGATTGTTTTTAGAGATGTATGACCTTTCTCAAATCTCAGTGTTTGATGTGCTAAAGCCTCCTGTTTAGAAAAGCAGCTCAACTGCCCTGTTGAAATGTGAATAACAAACTTCGTTAACGTTCTGATTAAATCTGTTTTTTTAAAAAAGCTTTTCTTTCTTTTTTCTTCCTCCTGCAGAAGTTACAACCTAATGTCCATTTACAAAGTCCACTGTGCACTACTGCACACTGAAACATGACACATAAACCCTGATTAAGATACCAGAATACCCTAAAGTGAAACTATGAGACCTGTGTTTTTTGTCTCAGAGAAAACACGTGTCAGCCACAGTGATTATTTCAAGAACCTTTTGTACTTGCAGCCACTAACCCATTTTCTCCAAGCGTAGTGAATGAATGGCTATGCTCATGATGTACTTTCACACAGACGTTAATTCTCTTGGCTCATGCTCAGATTTCTATCTTGCATACCAGACAGAATCAGTCAACACAAGACAGATGGTTCGCACAGGAGAGTTGGTCCTAGACACTCCCCTACCTGCCGTGAAAAGTCGAACAACATGCTGGAAGATGTTACTTCTTGTACTGTGCATGATTGGTATNTCAGCTGTTCATACGACACAGTGTCACACGCCTCATCATGCACGAGATGTGACATTCAAACACAGACCAGCATGTGTAAAAGCAAATTAAAACTCCCATACTCTGTGAACTTTCCTTAACTGTGGTCAAATGTTTGATGTTCTTTCTAGTTGTTGAGCCGTCACTCGGCTCGGGACCCTTGTATATTGTCAAAGATGTTATGTTTTCGATGCCGCTGCTCGACCTAATTCAAATGAATATCTCCTGCCTTTAAACTCTCATTTCGTGGGTTTTGCTAAATACAAGAGAGACGTGTGGCGTGGATCCATCAGCATGTTTCATTGTTTACTTTTAGTTCTGAAATGTCAAAACTAAAGTAATTTTTTTTTTTTTGGGGGGGGGGTTGCACAAGACAAAGAGACAAATTATCTCCTTTCACTAATTTTCTTCTTCTTTTCATTTTGTTTTCAACCTGTTAGCACAACCACACTAAATAAGAATTCCTTGAAATTGCCCTGTTTGCCCTCATAGTGAGATGTCTGCTGGCAGGACTTATTTTATCAAGTGACAAACTCTTGCTGCAGTGGCCACATTAGCTTCTTTTAAGTTCATATCTAATATCTGATTTCACTTGGCCAGTTTTCAATAAAAGGAAATAGTAAAGCTGCAATTACACTCACAAAGGAAGTTTTGTAGAGAAATGAAATAAAGAAAGAAAAAAATTACCTCAACCCCATCCAGCAATTTTGGGATGAGCTGGAACACAAAGAGCGAGCCAGGTCTTATCTCTCTCATTACTTTAAAGACCTCACAAATGATCTTGTAGCCGATCGGCAGCAAATCCACTAAATCAGTCCGCAGAATCTCCTAGAATGCCTTTTTGGAGGAGCAGAGACCATTCTAGCGAGAGATTAATGCCCATGGTTTTTAAATTACACGTTCAACAATCCCTCAAAGCCTCGAGTTTACGAGTCCACACATTTTTGGCCATCTCAACCGGTGAATGAAAAACAAAAAAAACTAGATTTACAACTACCAGAGTCATTATTTAGCCATTTAGTCAATCATTTTCATGAAGATCTTAATCCACACACAGGATAAATGTTTCCCATTAAGACATTTTCTGTGATAAAAATGTAGTAGATGGTAAATAATGTAGTGGATCACGTGGCTTTGGGTGAGGTGTGTGCTCCCCTAGGGATTTTCTAGTCTTGGTATAATCTGTCTAGACTCCCATCATCCCCTTGATCATGAGTCAAACAGTGGTCAGACACTTGCAAGCTATGTGGGACTGTGCATGACACACCAGGATATCCGTGATGCCTCCTAAATGTAGCAATTTCACCACACACCAAAATAAATCATCACTTAATGCAATATTTGAATGAATTATTTGACATATTGTAAGAAAAGTTGTTGAAAGAAAGTACGCTGAGGTTGCACTTTCCCGTGATATAATTATGTAATAGCTGAGTTCCCAAAATAGAGAGACATAAACATGAGACTTAATTTAAATAGCTATTTTAGTTTTTCCAACATCTGCAAGGAGACATGGAAAATCCCAGACTTCCAGATCACCCTGATTACGATAGGTGGGGAGCAAAGTGCTCGGAGGTGCGGGAAGAGTAGAGGGAAATGTTTCTCTCGCAGTTCTGTAAAGTTATAACAGAGCTTTCTTTGTGGTTTTTTTTTGGTCTCTAACCACATTTAATTTAAGGTCCTTTTGTATTTCTTTGTCAAGAGCTACATATTGTAAATACAAGCTTTATTCATGTTAATAATAAAACATAATGAAATTCATTGGGAAAACGCAGCTTTGAAATTCTTTCATTGCAGTTTGTTAAATAACCGCTGTTCACAATATTATTTTATTTTTCAATATTTTTTTCTTCTCCCTGTTCAGGTAACTGTTTAGAATTTTTAAAAAGGCAGATTAAAGATCATTTCAGTCTGTTGTCTGTTTTTATGTAATAAAAAGGCAAAATCCACTGTCAAGTTCATCATAAAAATAACAAGTAGAGACTGATGAGCTTTCAAAAACCCTACGACGAGGCTGACAATACACAAATACACACACACACACACACACACAAATAAAACAAATTGCGTGTGAATTTATACTGCAAGTTAATCTTTAATACAAATATCTCTCAAAATGGAAAATGTATACACACCAGCATGGCTTAAAGGCTCAACATTTTTAATGACACTGCAATTAATTTGAATATCCAGCATCTTCTTATCAATAACTCATTACCATGTTAGTTCTGAGACAATAGCAGATGAACAAAAACAAAAGACATCATGACTGACGAGTGTCGGGCTCCACTGGCCGATATTCAACGTCATGGTCTCATTTGTTTATGGTAATTACACTTAGATACCATAACTTAACAATGATATGTTGATGGTTCCAGTCATACCCTTAAAAATTCTCAGTCCAGTCCTTCATACTTGATGAAATACATACAGACCATGAACATGTTATATCTTATAGTTATATATATAACTCTTCAGTAACAGTTCCAGTCTGTTACATGCTGCTGCACTGGTCCCTCAGTCAGTGTTGTCGCTCTTCAAGCAAATGCCAGTCACTTTGTCTATCACCAATTTTACATGAACCACAAATTCACGTGCAGCTTCAGCATCGCTACTTTAGACTGGCATACGTCCACGGCACAAACTATCAATGTCACACTGACAAATCCAGCAGGTTTGAATTTACGCTGCATAAAAAAAAGGAAAATAATTGGGACACTTGTGCAAAGGTTTATCAGTGTGAAGACCCCTAAACTTGTGTGTAGATGTTCACAAGTGTGAGCATTATTCTTCTGATACATTGTCATGCTGTGAGCACACATATTGTACATGAAAATAAATATTTATTATCGTAGTGCAAAACTAATAGTTATTCAGACCAAATTCATTCATGATATGGTTTTGGTCTCAACTACATGGTCTTAGTCCTAACTAACAATCTGCTAAGACGTTTGACTGGAATGGTTAATGACCACAACACTGCAACTACACTGAAAAAAACTCTGAACGTAACAAACCACATCATGAAACAAAAAAATTCATTTGAATGAACACTTCACAAATAATAGAAAAATATCTACTGTGCGCTCTGCGATCATACGAAATAAAACTAAATCTATTTCAAGATAAATAAAACAGTGGAGAACTACTGCAGTGCATTTTTTTTTCTTCCTTTCTTTGACCTTAACATTCACATTCTTGATTGTACCGCTGTTGTCCTCACATCCGTAGGAAGCACAACAGCAACCTCACGCATCTGAGGTGTTTCAGCCCAATTTAATAAAATGCAATGTCTGCTTTGAGAATAACATGTCATCGTGCCCTACCCTAATATGAAAGCCTCTCTATATCTACGAAGCAAAGTTACTGTTGTTGAAAACTACAGAGGGCCGTCAGTGTACAAATATAGGCAGATTATGAAGGATTGTGGTGACTGCGTGGCGTCGATCATCCTCAGCAGATGTGTACAACAACTGGGTATACAGTGAGTGTACAAGATATAATCTCAGAACTGTGTGTTCAAAGCTCAAAACGGACAGTCATGTCACTATTTAGCCAAATTCTTACAGCTGATTTGTACAAACATACAAATGATTAATCTGTTCACATTTTACAGTGCACGTCCATCTTACTGTACCATTTCATCCTGTTTGAGTTTATGCTTTGTTTTCTGGCTGTTCCTGTAGTGAACACTATTTCTGGATTTTACATGGAATGAGAGCAGAATTTAGAGATTTAACAATATCTATTTTTTATCTTTAATTTCTCTCCTCCACCTCATTCAGAGCTGACTCTTCAGGCCAGGATGTAGGTTTAATAAGTGAGCCTGGATTCCCCTAGTCTCTCGTCTCACTTCTTGAAAAAAACGTGGTGGAGCTCATATTTTGTACACTCAGTGTACAGTTAACACACTGGGGTAGAGTTATAAAGAGTCTTCCATCAGATAGGTTTATATAGTAAGGTGGTGACGTACTTCTTCTTGTAGCGATGGGTCGCACTGAGCACCATCACCCCGTCCTGTGGCAGAAAAAGACAACATGGAGGAAAAATTGACTCTTTCCAAACACGCATGCAGCATAGACACACGGTGGCCTTGTGTGGACAATGGTATCAGACAATGGTTCCCATTACCAGACTTTACCATAGAGATTAGTGGGAGGTGCACCCACTAATCTTAAAGTTTTTCATAGAGAGACCCGTGGTGTTGTGGCATCAAAGCTGCAAAACTGCTGTTAACATGTTATTAATGGAAACCAAACACTTTGTTTTGCTGCTTTACATTAAAGGGGAAGTTCACAACTTTTCAAGTTTGTCATTAAAAAAATATACAGGCGTCCAAGCGTTTTTACTTGCTGTAATCACAGCTCATCACAAAAACACTAAACAAGGAACAGGGCTGCCCACATTGTTTCAATAGCAAATACACTTGGGCCCATCTCAGCACCCATGGGTGTCAGCAGGCACAATGTTAGTGCACTGCTACATATCTTGAGGTAGCGGAAAGTGATTGAATGATTGACAAACAAAAACCTAGAATTTCACTGTAATTTGTACGGAGAGTAATGTACCTACATAGACAGGTGCACAACGAGCTTACACTCTGCCTGTTACACACAAGCAGAGTGTCTGTGCAGAAAATGCTCTTCAGATGTTTCAGGTGCAACATTAGAATCAAGTCCTCAGAAAGTCCAAGCATTCTTTATGGCGTGTTGTGTTATTGCGTGTTAGTATCACAGATGTCTCTTCAACATAAATGAGCCCCTGCAGTGAAGTCTTATTTTCTGACAGCCTGGTTAATCTGCCAGTGTTTCCCATATCTGGCTGATTTCATAATGAACTGAACACTTATTCACACTTCTCATCATACGATATGAAAGATGTCTAACATTGTGATTTGCGCGTTTGCTTCTTTGTAGAGCTGTGCACAGCGCATTGATTTCCTCAGCCCTTTCTTGCCCCTCAGGGTGCACAGAGCTGCTGCGTGCCTGTGCCAGGACTCACTGGCTACAATATGTAATCAACTCACCACAAATAGGATTTAATTCTGGGGGATTATTGCAATTATAATAACAATTCACCAAGGTGCAAGTTTGTCTGGCTTTTAAAGGGAATGGGAGATGGCACTCTCATTGTGTATTGCATGTTACACCTAAAGCACTCCCATGATTAATTAAGAGACTAAGTACAACCCTTTTAAACCTTGTGCCCTGGTGCATATTTTTCATGCTACTGAATAGCAAAAGTGCGCACAGACACGCCCTCAATGCATTTGCGACGCACTTAAAACCATGAGCCTTGGACTATTAAAACAGAGCCTTTAGACTTTGGAAGCCACCTATTGAATTGACAAGCCTGAAGCATCATATTAACTAACTGTTGTGCTAATGCATTCAAGTCAAACTAACAGCGTTACATCTGGGCCTTAGAAGCTTCTTCCAAATTACCAATCTTTGGAAAATCTGCACTCTTCCTACAAAGACGCGGTTTAATATATCAACCTCAAAGTTTAAGAAAAGGCTGCGTTTCATACATACACTGTAGTATTTTATCTGACCCATGTGTTTGAATGATCACATTTGCAAAGCGCCCATGTTGCTTTAAAAAGAACAACACGCTGAGAACAAGGTCATCTGGCAATATGACCGGCTGCCCATTGATATCAAAACAAGACTAGGTCAAAATTGTTGTGGAAACACTGTAAACAACTGACATCATCACATAGAATTTCCATTCTGCCTGGTGTCACCCAGTCTTTTTGCTTCTCTTCTACTCTGTGCTCACATATTCTGTATTTAAACGGCAGTGATCTCATGTAAATGTTTTTTTGTGTTTCTGTTGCCACACAATGGAATAAGTTATAACATTAAGAATAAAATTTCTGAGCTGCTGCTCTGCTGCTACAACCTTGATTTTATAGCATCGTCTGACAAAAATCACCAAATACATAAGTTAACGACAAAAGACTGGTCTGCGATTTAAGTTAATTTAAGAGTGAGACAATATTAGGATATTTTCATCTATAGTCCTTTTTAAACAAACCAAACTCAGTTCTCTTAAAGTGGACCAATCAAGGAGAAAACAGTGATTTTTGCACAGTGAGTTAATTTGAAAGAGGACTCAGTTGTCTTTATGGTCCACTTCAGCTCTGATGGAGCCTCCATCCTCTTTCTGTTCACACTATAGTTCCTCTGGAGCTCTCAGACCTTCACTTCTTTGGATAATGGATAACTGTCACATGGAACAAGAGGGCCACTGCTACACTTGTCTTATCCTGTGGTATTTGGTGAAATCCTCAATATATCTATATGACTGACTTAATTAAGTCAGTCATACAATATAGCACGTTGTGGAAATTTGCTGTTGCAGACCAGCCAAATACAGTGCATGGTTCAAAGGGGAGTACATGAGCATGGGCACTAGTGTGTTTATACAATAGTTGCCTGTATTTATACCTTGCCATGCGTGCCCTGTTTGTTTTTGCTGTCTCAATGTTTGAAACATATGTCCTTCAGCTCCTCTAATAGCAGCTTATCATTCAGCTTGTTATCAATCAGCTGAGCAGGCCACGTTAGCCCCACTGACAATGTTTTCCCACATTTCAGCAGCGGAAAAAACAGCAAATGTTATATTGTTTTTTTGTGTGGCTCAGTCAGCTGGAGACCTTACCTTGATTGAAAGAGCATAGAGGTGGTTGAGCATGACATGGTTTGGTTCTGGGAGCAACGCAGGGTCACACTGGAAAAAGAATTAAGAGATAAACCGAAGCATGTTGAAACAGATTTGATTCTTATAATCTCTACTTCTGCATTTTAATTGTATATTAGCTCTTCAGATTCACTGCTTGCCCAATTTTATAGAAGTGTGTTATCAGTTAATGGCAGTGTAATTTCACTACTTTTTTGATTGGCTGTTGCAGCCTGTGGCTCGAATGTAAGATTGTTGTTTCATGTTATGTTAATCCAATGCTAATTAATGATAATTAATTAGATTAATGAGCAAGAAGTTAACTTTTTCAAGAAAATCCACAATGTAAATAATTTTTATTGGGTTCCAGTTACTTACTGATATCCCAGTGTCTTTATTGAGTATGACCTGAAGCAAGTGTGGTGGGAGTATGGGTGGAGACTTAAACTTCTCTTCCTGTTTTGGAACATAGGTGTCTTGATGATATGGGCCGGGGGGAGAACTGGAGAGGTCTACATGAGGAAGGGAGGAGAGCAGAACAGGGGTGGGAGAGCATGACTAAAAGCAAACATCATTCTGAAATATTTCCTCAGAAGCTGTGTAGAAATCCTGGCCTCGGTTCACGTTTTAGCACAGAATTTCAATTTTTAAACTGTATTGTGAAGTGAATCATGGTTTGAATCCTCTACTCTGCATCAGTGAATCTAACAGGTCAAAGATAAGCACAGTTCATGCTTTACTTGTGTAGGTATATAAAGCCTATATTAAATACCTTTTTCCTGCCTTTTAAGCGATATTCTGAATGGGGAAATTGGTACTCACCGGACATGTCAGAGCATTTCTGTGAGTCCACCATTAAAGCATCAAACACCTCAAAGTCAGTTTTCTTCACCTGGATGACATTGTTGACAGTGCCGAGCTGGCTGGTTACAACCGGCTGAGAGGAAAGAAGAGCGATTGATTGATTAATTATTTTCAAGGCAAGGCAACTATTTGTACAGCACATTTCATACACTGAGGCAATTAAAAATGCTTTACAGAGTAATAAAGGATACAGATTCACAATAAAAGCATAAAGAGAAAATATTTAAAATCTGGAATTAATAACTAAATCACTTACAATTTAAAATTTTTCATTAAAAATAGCTGAAGTCCAGACAAGAGGAGCAAAGATACTAGTTATTACAGGGCAGAGTATGCTGTGCAAAAAAGGGATGTTTTTAGCTTTGACTTATAATTGGTCGGGGTCTAGGCTTGACTAACATCCTGTGAGAGGGTATTACAGGTTTGTGTCAGTAGGCCATCCCCAGATGTCCTGAGGGTGCCAGAACATTCATATGTCACAAGAAGGTCAGAGATGTATACGAGTGCTGAGCCGCAGAGTGATTCATACAGAAGCAGCAAGATTTTGAAATCAATTCCCTGAGTGACAGGTGATAAGTGTAAGGATTTCAGATTTGTGAAACTCTATAGGTTATAATAGGTCTTACTGCTATTTGTAGCAATCATAAAAAATTCATCATATACACTTACGGTTACATTATGTAATATTGATAAAGATGCAATGTACAACAATGCAAAACCACTGCAATTCATTACGTCATAATAATACTGGTTAAATGGTCTTTCCAGTCTTCCAGTGTTATCAGAACTGTAATAGCTTTATCTACAGATGCCGATGATAATGATTACAGGAAGCAGAGTACATTTCCTAAAAGAATACACCCAGTTGCAGGCCTCGATATGTACTGCAGAACAAAACCACCCCTGCAACAACCTCTCCAGTAGGATGGTGACTGGTGAAAGCCTATTTGACAAAAGGTCATATTAGTGGGTATATCAGAGAATAATTACTGACCTCGGCTGGGTCGTGAGTCCACTGGCCGTCCACATAAAACTTGTACTGATGCTCCCCCTCAGGCAGATCGACAATGGCCACAAAGGTGTTTTGACTTTGATATATGACAAGAGAGAGCATTTAGCACACAGGTGAGTTGACACAGTAACTTTGAGTCTTTGAATATTCAACCTCATTAATAATATGTATGCCCTTTAAGTGGTGAACTGAATTTCAACCAGGCTTTACACTCTGCTCCCAGAAACTTAAGTATATTGAAATTTTACATCTCAATCCACAATTGTATTGATCTGTTTTATTGATGAACACCTTTAGCTAGCTGCAATGAGAAATTGTAAATCGTATCCTATCAAATTTCATTCAGCTCGCTCATTCTCACCTCCTTGTAAGGGGAATCTTGTTGGCCCAGTTGTTGAAGGACCCGGAGAGGTAGACCTCCTTGCCATCTCCAGTCCAGCGAAAGACTGTTGGCCGGTCTAATGTTGGCGCTTTGTCATCCGCTTCTAAGTCTTGCTGCCAGGCAAGGAACTCCTCTTTCTCTAAAGGAGCCTGAAATATCAAAGAAAAAAACACCATTAGCTGCTTGTTGATTTACATTGCGTAATAAGAGGGAGTTTGAAAAAAATCTACAGGGACCATTATGTTGGCAGCAGCTTATCTGACTTACTTTCATATCTTCACCATGAAAGATATCTGCATCTTCAGGGCTGTCCATCAGGATCTTTGGTCTCTCTCCTTCCTTGATACCTCGGCTGTCCCTCCGCTGAGCCTTCTCCCCCTGGCCCATTGCAGCCCTCTCACTGCTAGTGTTCCCCATGGCTTTGTCTTCTTGTAGGCCAATAAAAGGTCACTGTGAGTAGGCGTTTTAAAGTGAAGCAGCAACTCAGAAAAGACTGCACATTTCTCAAATAAGGCTAGTAAATCATTAATAGCCAGTACTGGACTTCTGGCAACAAGAATCATGCAGAAAGTTTTGACAGACTTTTACTCCACTTCAGAGGGAAACACTGCCTGTGTAACTGTGTTCATCTAACAGCTGAAGCTTTCTGTTCTTTGCACAGTATGGCTGTACAAACAAGTCTGCTTGATCAGTACAGAATCCCTGCTGCTGGGAACTGGATAGCAGAGGGCATTATTGTTGAGCACACCACCTGGGTGCCGGCAATGTTAGGATTTAGCTTTTTATGCTAGGCTCAGCATGACCCCAACATAGCAAATGGAAATATACATGAAAAAACTAGAAACCTTCTTGAGATGGAAAGTCAACCACAATCAACACATAATGGTTTTTAATAATAGTTGTATTTGAATATATTATGTATATCTATTTACATATGTTACTGTTGCCTGATAGTAGCGTGGTGCTTTAAAAATCACACTGCACAGCCAGCTACGTAAGTAAGCAATGTTAACATGACCTTGACGAAGAAAGGCAGATGTGGCTTTAGTAGTAATGGAACCTCGATATCAATTATGTTTCTCAGTGTAAATTCAATTGCAGTTTAAATTGAAATGAAACCAATAGGCAAACAAACTCTGACATACTACCAAAGTTGACTTCAGCAAAAGTTTTTTTAAAAATTGAAAAATAGAATTACTGAAACACCTCTTGGTGATTTTATAATTATCAGGTGATTACTCCTGTAAATGCCACCGTAACAACATCAAGCTGCTGCAAAATGGTGACAGAAAAGGTTTGGATGTATTCACTGTCCAGTGCTGGGGAGTAGTGACTTACATGTAATTATACTAGTAGTTTTTGCAGTGGCTTGCTGGTAGATCAGATACTTTCATGTGCGTGCAGTAATCCAAGCTGTTGAATTCAGTAAACTACTGAAACTATTTGGGGCCATAAAATGAAAGGTATAATTGTTTTGTGGGGGTTTCTCTCTCTCTCTCTCTCTTTCATTTATTTATTTTTTTTTAATATTGAGGCATTTTCAAGCAATGTGTTTGTCAGGCAGTCCACACACACACACACAAACACACACACACACACACACACACACACACACACACACACACACACAAACACACCACACTTAGCCTATGTGTAGTACATGTGCAGAAGTCAAGGGTTCACACAGCAAGAACATCATCATGAATAAACTCGCCCCACGTCACCGTCTGTGATGAAACAAAAAAATCCACCGTTTTACTTGATAATAACTTGAGCAATGATTAACTTTTCCGTTGCCGTCATTGCAGATGATGGAGGTGGGGCACTTTCCCCATTGTATGACACTGAAGTACAGTTTCCACCGCAGGCTGTGATGCACTGACAACACATTTCTGTAACATATCTCTGAGACGGTAGTATAAAACGGACACAGCATTATATCCCGTAGGCTGTGGTTATCTAGCTATGGTGATGCAGAGCCAAAGGACGAGTTTGTGTCAACTTTAGGAAAGGAGAAATGATGCTGCCATTAGCCCCCCCTCCCCCGTCCTCTCTCCTGACCCACGAAGAAGGTTAACGGGCATTAGCTCATCTTCAAACCTGACTACAAGAAAAGAAACACCAGCACTAACTCTGACTGGGCGGAGGGTGATTTCGTTTCAGCCGGTGGCACCAGTGTAGCAATAAGATGTAACGTTAGCTGAAAGCTAACTGGAGCTAACGTCAGTTAGCACCTAGCCTCAGTGTGTTGTGTCGCCGGCTGGTGGTCCTGTGACCCCAACTGTGATACCGGCTGCTACACAAAGGTGACCTCCCGCGTCCCCAATAAATAATGAAAGCACTAACTATAAATACAGACCGGGGTTAACTTTTTTTTTTTTTTTTACCTGAGCAGCGTTTAGTGTCGTAGCTGTCGGCGTTAACTCGTCTCAACCATTTCACCGGAGCAGAAAACAAAACATTCGTCACACAAACAAACCCGCCCCTTCTGCTATGCGCATGCGCACTAGATTTCAAATTTCTGACTAAAAGCTCGTGAAATATCCCGCAAGATTTTGTTTCCCCTGAAGCCACCCTGTCATAACACGAACTGTCTGGACCCATGGCAGTCTTGCAGGATTTAACTGTCGAGATCACATTTTAATCCTATCGTTAGTGTGTAATGAGATGTAATTTTATCGATTAAACACTAGGTGGAAGCGTGTATCAAGTACAGTGGCAATGTACATAGAGGTGGATCAGATCTCTGTCTAATTCCTATGTCAGGCAACACAACCTGATCCGAGGACAAACCTCATCATCACCTGTGGTAAATTGCTCCTACAGTGCTGTTGCCCCAGTGTCAATAGAAGAAGCGGGTATTTTTATTTGTCTGATATATAGCTTTTATGATGGCTCTGAACCTTTATAGGTATTCCAATAAAAGCAAACAAATGCGCCAACATGCATAATAAAATGTAGCCATCATCCCGATTAGTTTAAATCTGTTAATGTTCTTTTTTTTTTTTTTTTTTTTTTGTATAATTTAACATGTTTTGCTTGGATGTTACTAATTTATTTTTTGCTACCAGCAGTGCCTCCCATAGCTGCTCTGATAACAGCAAGACAGGAATAGTAGTTTTTTAGCTCTTTCACCACATGGGGCATAGTTCAGTCTGCTACCATCTCTTCTGTTAGAGGAGCCATGTAGAGCTGCAGCAAGAACTGAAAGTGTCCTTTCATCTTTGTCTTCCTCCCTCACCACCATTCCAATAACTACACAAATTGTCTTTCCCTCCAACTTTTACACAGATTTACAATATACAATAATTATGTTTACCACCCCAAACAGCTCATGGGGGGGCAGCAAAGACTGGTGCTTTGGTACATAATGAGGAGCTCAGTAACTGGACCATTTAAAAACTAAAAAATGCATTTTTCACAAGGTCCTATTATCAAGAATGTCACAATAGAGACAACCCCAAATTATAGGCATGGTTGCGTTTGACTGCAGAACACAGATGTCAGTCCACACTGGGTGTTCAATTACAGGGATTTAATTTTTCCCTTCACAGCCTTTTTTGCCTTGTTATAACCACCTAGTGTTTTTTGGTTTCTCCTTTCTTCTTGTTATCTGGGAGAATATAGCTTTTATTAAGAAAGAATATAGCGTGATTCAGGAATCATATGCATGTTACTGTGCAGGCAGAGAAGACAAGAGATGCGTGTTGCACGTCACTTTCACAAGAGCACTTCAATATTTCAATAAATGAGCTTTTAAATAAAATAAAAAAAACAAACAAAAAAAAAAAACAAGAGCCAGCCATGTTAGACGACTGTCCTGGAACCAGACTGCTGTAATTGGCTCACGTCAGCTGTGGAGACTGAGTGGGCTCCAAGGAAGAAGTTGGCCTGGCTGGTGGAGGTGGGATATGATGTTTTTTTCAGCTTGTATGTGGAGGTGGATCTAAAAATGGAATAGAGGGATAGAACTGGGTGGTATAGCATGTTGTTAGTTTTGATGGGTTGAAAATCAGTTGGCAATAGTAGAACAGGGACAGAGGTGGGAGCGGGTAAACCTTGATATTGGATCATTTACAGACCTCATGTATTTTATCCAGTGTGATTAAAGCTCCTACTTTCTTTCTTCCTATCTGTCTGTCAGTCTATCTATAAAGACACTACTTAATTACAAAATATATACATATAACCAAAGCAAATTCTTAGGAGAGAGAATCCTAAATTATTTTATTTAATCCTAAATTTATAGATCTAAACTGAATCTAAACTGAACTGACCTTTTAGGAGAATTTTTGTCTTTATAGGATTTACAACCTGAATGCCAGCTTTGATAAAAATTTCTCTCTGGAGCAAAAAAAAAAAAAAAAACTAAAACGACAGCCCAGACTGGGGGTTTTCACATTCTCATCAACAATCCTGCATTGGCTCACAAACCTGCAGACGAACTCTGTGATGTTACTGATGTGCTGACATTTTACCATGGCCTCGTCCTGGCACTGCTTCCCCCCAGAGACACGACCACGCTGCCTCTCTTATTTACCATTACTCATCCCTGCTGAGGGAAGCCATCACACAGCAGAAGCTAGACACTCCATAACACTTCAGCCAGCAGCTGGCCCTGATACACTCTCTGTAGGACAAGCCAAATAACCTTTATACCAAGCTCCTTGTGGGGAGGCAATGACTCACACACTCACACCTGTTGCAGTGGCACTCTTACAGGCTCGCATCTGTGCATTCAACACACTTGTATTCATGTGAATATGGCTTTGTCAAACACTAATTGCAAACGTGTTTTATTAAAGCATTCAGAGTTGCTGTCTGCTTTTTAAGGAGGTCTTACTCTTATTGTCAACAGCTTCTGTGAAAAACAAAAACTAACAATTCATCAGTCTCAAACCATTCTTCCCTGTCATGTTGCCCAATGGTCATTGTTTCCTATTGGAAATGCAAATTTGTATTCAATTTGCTTTTGAAAATGTGTTAGAAACAGTGGAGCACTCTAGTTTTTTACAAACTTAGTTACATATTTGTTCAGGACTATTCAGAGGCGGACTTACATGTGTCATGCTATGAGTATTTACTACAGAAAAAGGCTTTATGTGGGTTTGATTAATCAAATTGTGTCATAGACTTGCGGCTTAACTACATGTATGTGTAAAGTTCTCCAGAATAAGTAGAAGAAGTTTGTCTTCTCTTTTGATGAAATCATTACCCCAGTAATTACAGCTTAAATGAGCTATTTGTAAGTTTTTCTTACATAGCCAATGAGAGCATTAACTGTTTATTTACCAGCCTGCCTAAGAGTGTCAGTCATCATGTTTACAATGTTAGAGTTTATAATAGGCCCTCTGAGCAAGCGCTACCTCTTCCAGGCAGACAGGACGCCACGTTTGAACCCAGAGCGAAATGTTAAGAAACTGATAAATGAAATAGACAAAGAAAAAGGGAAAATCACATTTTTCCTCCATTTTCTGCCACTGTGTTGCTGGCAGAGCTGAAGTTTTTGTTTCTGTCAAAAGAGCGAGGGCTTTGGCTGGAACCGAAAACTTGTTCAATAAGCTGCATATTCCAGATAACATTAAGGCTGAATCACGGGTCTTAAAACAATCTTTCTCATTAGCCCAGTAATTTGTGAGGCTATTTGGGTGGGATAACCTTGGATGGAATTCAGAGCTCAAGTTTCACATTTGACTCAGCATTTAATGTGGCAATTAGCCTGGTCATGACCATCATTCAATCTGTTATGAAACAGTTATATAATATCCTCATCTAAACGATTTCTCTCCCACACACGCTGTCTCATTCTTTGTCTTCTTTTATCTCTATTTTCTGTTTTGTCTGTCTTTGTCTTTCGCTTCTTTTCTACTGCATGTGTTTCTCTCCCATTCTTACTGTGTGACCTTCAGTTTAACATTTGGTGCAGAGACGCTATCCTGCTGCACTCCTCCCCACTCTTCCTTTTACTGACAGATAAAAAAAAAAAGGAAGCATCAGGTCAAAAGGAGGTTCACAGCTACAAACTCCACACAATTTTGCTCTTTGTACTGTGAAAAGTCTTAGGCAAAGTATGGTTCATACCACAATTTCTCTCAGACCCTCACTCAGGCAAACCCTTTAGCAAAAGATTGGTCTCCTGGTGATAAGAGAGACAGTCAGGTGAAAGGTCCAGGGACCACGATCCTTTGAGAGCCATGGTTCTGACCTCTTGATGTAAGCTGGAGCAAACACTTAGCTCCACAGTTGCCACTTCCTATTGTCCCTGTGCTACTGTTCACATGTTTGAGATGGTATGGCTTAGGTTTTCTGGTAAAGACATTTGCACTCTGTGGAGATCTGTATAATCTGACTTGATGAATACATCTTGTTATTTCTGCTCCTGTCCCTTGGAATAGTATGCAGAGGCAATCGAGCTGAGAGGATAAATGGCTGAATTTTAAATGTAACAACATTTACATATTTGAATGTTGCATATTTTGCTCATAACGACAAATGTGTGTTTATCATCAGCCGTAGCCAGCTGAGCATTTGTAACTAGAGCTGGTGCTCAAATTCCATGAGTTGGTTACAACACTGTGTCAACACAGGCAAAAAGTCAGCATCCTCATTAGCTAAAAATGTAATTAAATGTTCTAACACTGTATCCATCAAAAGGTTTGGCTGCTCACAAGCAACAACGTGTTTGTGCTTGTATTTTCAAACCCTGTTTATTTTTCACAAGAAAAAAGAATTTGAAGTTAGCCGGGCATGCTAGCGCAGGTACGCCCACGGTTTAATACATTCCTTAGGCTTTCACTGTTGTGTTTTTGGTTTTGAGTAGTAGTTTTCAATAGTAACTGAATTGAATTTGATCATTCTACATATATTTACTGTATCCTGGCATATATGGAAAAGGTATTTATAAATGTCGTGGTATTGATATAATCTTATATTCATGTCGCAAAAAAGGACGAAGAGACACAAACCCAAGATCCTCAAGGAGAGTAAATGCCATGCGTTTATTTCAGCACTGTGACAAATCCCTCACACTACCAACATTCACATCATAACCATACTTTATTCACTAAAAGGACCTGGCAAAGACCCTTCATTCGTGGCATAAACACTACATGAAGTTCTATTTTGTTACAGTATGTTTCCAGTGATTCTAGGGGCAGTTTCAGGTGCATTTAAATTGTTGTATAACCTGTAACATTATAGACTTCCAACCACATCTTCCTTTACAAGTTTTAATCAGTGCGTCTGTATTTTAACAAAGGACAAATGTTTCCAACAGATCTCCCACTGTCTCTCAGTATTTCATTACATGATTATGTCACACAGTGGTCCAACTACATCTCATTCCCGCAGTGCTAATAATGGCACTGGAACAGTACGGCAGATGTCTTCACCTTGTCATAGTGCAGCTCTGAGAGCACAACAGAAACAAAATGTACTATATGGCAGTATATACAAGTCACTTACTGGTTTAGCTTTCATTAATGTTCACTTCACATTCTTTTTCACACTTAAGTACTTAAGGAGAACATATAGGTTCTTTGATGAGAATGGGGAAAACAGATACAGAGGATACAGGAATAAATACGGATTTTTAATGCATAATAATAATAATAATTTATAAGCAGTTCTGATATAATATGTATGCAGATAGCTATTGTTTCTGTTTGGTAGGTGTTATGATATTGGCAACTGCAGGGTTAATCTACCTCCTGAAGTGTATCCATTTGTCAAGCAGTCCCAGTAATGAATTTGCATGGGCCTCTGTTCAGAGCGATTAACAATTTTGATGGTGAACAACACAATCCCATTACAGTAGCATGGAGTTATTATTAGGACATGATGAGACCCAGAGGAATGAATACTTGAAAGATTAACAGCCTGTCAAATGAATGTACCTGCATGGAGAGGTGTGTTTTGTAGGTGGATGGCCGTAGAGTGTAGTATCTGTCATTTATAACAGAGTGTGAGCACACTAGTCTGATCGTGTGAATGATCTCTTCACTCAAGGGTTCAGAAATATCACTGACTTGACTGACTAGTTGAGAGTTGGCCGTTGTCTTCCTCGTCCTATCTCTCACATTTGTTGGAAGCCGTCAGGTTTTGGAGTTGGGACCTGTGACAGATGCTGTCACTTGCGTCGTCGTCGTGTCATTCTGCATGTGTGTTGTCAGTGTTGTGTATTGAGGTGACGCAGAGGAGGAGAGATTCTGTCGATGGCTTGATCTGCTGTCTCTCGCTACTTCATCCAGTTTACTCAGTTGCCTTCCCCGTGTCATCGCGTCATCACGTCTGTCTTCCTCCGCTCATCTGTTGACCATCTGTTGACCATCTATCTCCCTGTCCCTCTCTCTGCTTGGGTGCAGTGGAGGATCCTGGACTATAGAGGCAGGTGGATGTGCATGGCAGAACTATTGGGACGTGCAGCCAAAATGTAGATGGCACTCTCCTTTAAAAAGTCTGCCCAGGTCACTGACCTGTTAAAGAGAGTTTTTTTTTTTTTTTTTTTTATTAATTAATCAAATATTTAATCAAAATCGCTGTTTGCAAACATTTCTTTTAATTAGGTGGATGGATAAAGATGAAAACTGTGGTCATGAAACATGAAACACTAAAAACGAGAGATAAAAGACTTCTTAAAAGAGTTCTTTTTTTAACTATAGTTTCTATATATTTCTTACTGTCACCAAATCCCATGAAAAAACCAAGACCAACAATGAAATAATCATGTGCGTAGTCAAAGCTTGATATGTTATTCCTCCCTGCCATTGAACCCTCATTGCTGAAATACTTATTAAAAGCACATCAATTAACGTCACTCAAATTCAAAAAACATGGGCACTGTAGCTCATCTTACTGCCTTATATAATCACTATAGTGACCCAACAGTGGATTAATCCACAGTTAAAAATAGTTCCATTGGTATATCCTTTTGGTTGAATAATACAGTGCTGTGCAAAAGATTTGTTGTTTTATCAATGTTAAAATGACCATATATAATTATTTCTCAGTCTCTTTATTAGAATATAACCTGAAAATACAGTAAATGTGTATGCAGTATTAAAAAACATGAAAGAATCTGAAAAAATGGCTTCTATGGGCTAAAGTGGCAAATATTCAGTGTGACCTCCCCTTAGACTTGAGCAATAGCAGGAACCTGGCTTTTAGACCTAAATGGAATGGAGCTATAATTAATGTCATTGCTAAAAAAAAAGAAAAAGAAAAAAAGAAAAGAAAAAGGTCTATTACACCAGGTTTGTGCAGGACATGCTTGAGCATTATATACACATGTTGTATGAGTTGAACTCATTGGGAGCTGCTAATATGTATAAGACCAACTTTCAATCACATCATTCCAGTCAAAATACCAAAGATCAAAGAATTTGACATAATATCAGAATTTTGCATCAGTAAGGTCACTGTCAAAGGGAAATCAGGAATCAAAAAGGGGAGGTGGTACTAAATACTTGTCACTTTAACCTACAGAAGCAGTTTTTTTCTGATTTTTTTCCTGTTTTTTAACAATGCATACATATTTCCTGTATTTTCTGGTCGTATTCTAATAAAGAGAGTGGGAAAAAAACAGTCATTATGGCATTGATAAAACAACAAATCTAATGGTGGCCTAAGGCTTTTGCACAGTACTGTATATATACATACCTGTTACCCAGGTATTTCTTTAAATGTACATCTTCAGCAGGAACCATGGAATAACTAAAAAAAGAGTATTAGCCATTTCCTGGTCACATGCAATCTCAATTTCTTGTGTCTTGTTCATGATAACCTCACTGAACAATAATAATGTAATTTGCCTAATTATGTCCTGAAAATTCAGACATAAAAACCTAAGTATGTTGTAGTATGGCATATTAGCGACAATTTTTTCAAAATCGTAATGGTAATGTGGCATGAAGAAAGCTCTCAAAAGGTAAGATACTTGAGAGGAATTGGACGGAAGCATGAAACAAAGAAGGTCATGCTTCATTCCTATGGGTTGCATTGTTTCTCCTAAAATTAATCCCTCGGCTGCTGCCCACAAAATACTTGACTGTCTTTGCACAGAGGGGATCACTGTGGGGTCACAACAGCCATGTGTGGGCTGTTCTGGTTGGAAAATCTCTACAATGAGCACGAGGAGCAAGGTTATGTAAATTTCCTGACTTAAGGGAGTCTGCAGGCCTATCATGCTTGTTAGAAGAAAGAGCCTGAAAGAATAGAGCTTCACCAGACTGATATTTACTGCAGTGCTCCTACATTGTAATTTTGCTCATCCTGCCTCACACACACACACTCACTGAATTTGTACTGTAAGAGGACAAACCTGCTTTCACCAGTCTTGCTCCTTTCGCTGTCAGAGCTGCCTGGACTGCTCTCACATATGGGCCCCACTTGACTTATACTAAAGCAACGGACAAAGGATAAAAACAGACAGAAAAGTATGTGTTAGCTGGTGCAGGTACACGTCCTTGAGCCGAAAAAGGAAGAAATCTGTAGAATAAATGCTATGTAAAGTCATTATTATCATCTATCTGGACAGTAGAGAACCAGCTGGGATGAGTATATTCCCCCCTGTATTTAAATAAAACATATTGCAAACTGTATAACATTGTAATGAATGTGAGGATTCACTTTTAAGCTCTTTTACCGAGAAAAGTGTCCTGAACGATATGTGGACTCAGTAATACATTTAAAATATCGTCATCAAAGGATTTACAGTTACAGTCTATAAAACTTCAAGCTTTCATTGAATATTAGCCTGATTTTAACAGACATCAAGAAGTCTTTCATGATTAATTGGTGATGAAAACTGTTGGTGGTAAATCTCCAAATCAGCTAATTATTTCTGCAATGTTCTTGATGCAAGAAAATCTTTACCCAAGTTCAATTTAATAGCTTTTTCCCCAACACTGAACTTCACGGTCTTCCTCAGTAGATGGAGTTTTTTTTTTTTTTCTCAGTTTCAGCTAGACTGATGAAAAAATTACTAGTAGGTGGACATTGACATTCGATTTCTTTTTTTTTTTTTTTTAATACGCAACATCAATAATTTTTCACACCTAATGTAAGCTCTGTTCTCGGGTGGATTTTATTTTCAATGCCAAATCAAATATGTTACATAAGAATGAAAAGCACTTTACATTTCACACCTAAATGGCTTTCTTCCACACCTATGAGTCATTGGTTTCTGATTACTTCAGAGTCAAACAGAAGCTCCTCCAGTTAACCCTCTGACTGATGGCTCTGAAAAACTCCTTTTCACTTTCTGTGGCAAATGTGAATGGATCTAATGCAGTAATCTAAGGAAGCAGGCATTTCTGACTCATTTCTGATATTTATTTGCTTTTTATTGAGAATGAGTGAGGTTGCATTTTATGTGTTGTACGTGGACCTGATGTGCACACTCACAACCTCTTGGTCCACATTGTCCTCTTGCATTGATAAATGGGGCTTTTTAAAAGAAGAGAACACTTTCTTTTGATCCCTGTAATTACAGCCTAGCGTCCGTGCCTCGGTATAACAAGATCTAATGATGTGAGGGGCTCACATTCTGCTCATTAAACTTCATTCAAGGATGCGCTGGTCTTTGATTGCTATATGTTCCAGTTCAGAGTTAAGAGGCTTCTTCTTTTTTTTTTTTTTTTTAGAGTGTTAGAGTGTTAAATTACAAATGAAATCTAAACTGAGGGGTTATCTGAGAATGCTTGAGGATTGCGGAGTGCTTAAGGGAGTTGAAGTGAGGAAAAAAAAGACAAGCCGTGCAGTGCTGAGTCACACTCACCCACAATTCATAGGATAGCAGAGTCCCATGAGTCTGTGGGGAATGCCGCATGTTGAATAGGTGAGAGGGATGGAATGGCACAGCACATAAGATTGATTTGACACCACAAGAGCTTATAAGCAGTAACACGCACATGCACATACATACAGCATATACACCCCCGTGCTGAGAAGTACATTTATTCCAGCCTCACATGCTATTTTTCCCTGTATATCATAGGGACAGCTTGTACTTTTCACTCTTCCACATTTATTTGCAGTCTCTTACTTTAAAGATTCAGATTTTACACAACAAACAGTCTATAATTAATTATTA
This sequence comes from Rachycentron canadum, assembly GCA_038496675.1. Classification (NCBI taxonomy): domain Eukaryota; kingdom Metazoa; phylum Chordata; class Actinopteri; order Carangiformes; family Rachycentridae; genus Rachycentron; species Rachycentron canadum. Next base: position 6,631,686 of record CM076666.1, read on the forward strand.
ATTCATTTTGATGGTTCAGTACAGTTTTCCTCCAACAAAGGGGTTCTTTTTTAACCCTTTAGGTTTGTTTGTTTATTATATGTCAACAGGGTGATGCTCTGAATTGATTTTCACAGAATTTGATGGAGGAACGATACATGGGCCCCATTAAAAACCCACTACATTTTAGAGCAGATCTGGTACTGAGAGCATTTCTAGATTGTTGGAATCTTGATTTAGTGTTAAAGCGGGAAGCAAATAATGTGTGGCGCTTAATGTAAAAAAAATCTGATGTATCACTGATGCTGAGGTTGACGACTAAATCTGGTGCAAATCCATATAATAACCTGTCAGCATAAAGAAATCAAACCTCACCAGGGTCAGTCATTTACTTTTCTGTCATTATTATTTTTATGAAGTCTCTCCGTGTGAAGAAAACACTATATAAAACAGACAGGGTTTTCTAGGGACATCATAGAAAATAAATGAAATAAATTAAAAATAAATTAAATAAAGATATTTTTTTTAACTTTAAACCCAATTCTTGAGGCTCTCCACTATGATGACTACATTGCATTATATTGTGAAATGCATCTAATATTTAGTTTTTTTCCTAATCTCAAGAAAAAAAAAAAAAAAGGTAGTATTGGTTGCTGGGTTGTTGTATTGAATTGTGTTCCTATGACTGTCTCCACAACCTGAAGCCATTTCAGGAGGAGAACCTTACTTGATCTTGGCTGAACAAAGCATAAACAGCTCTGTATTGAGTCTCACTAAAAAAATAAAAAATAAAAAAAAAATCACAGTTCATGTGAGTTCTAGGGGGGAAAAAATAGCTTCATTCATGTAAAACATGTCAGTTTATTAATAGCAAGAATACTAAACATCAAACTGACAGCCAGCTAAAAGCTTACTAATAACCTGAGTGGCAGCACAGAATACATTATTGAATGAAACACATTATGTTGGTGTCTTTAATATGAAGGAAGCAACTAGCTCGCTTTGCTTTTTAAAATGTGCTTGCTTTGCCCGGTTCTCATGGATATGATTTAAATTTATTTGAATTGAGAAAAGCAGAAAAGCTTTTTTTGAGTCATTTTATTGCTCATGAAATGTCTCTTTGCCATTTCTTTATCAGTGTAGCACTGGTATAATCATTTATTGCAAGTGCCAATCAGGAGCAATGCCTCTGGCTCTTCAGTTATCAGTTGAAACCTCCTTTACAGCTTGACAGAGAAACAACATCATTGTGTCCCAGCCCCAGTAGTTACAGGACACACTGGCTACATTTTCAGTGTCAGTGTAAGATAAAGAAGAAAATAAAAAGTCACTGTGGGGATGGCAACCAGATCTCCCAGAGGCTCCAAACTGTAGTGGATTTGTTTGTGCTGCACAACATTGGTGAACCTTTAGTCAAAGCAGATCCCTGAAGGGCCATAGCTGTGGTTTTTGATTTGGCACAATGGCCAGAGGACATGTTAAATAATAAATGCTCATGCTAGCACAAACATAAAAGGAGGACAGAGTTGTTAAACCCTTGTTTTACTTTGTAAATTTATGTCATACACTGTATCATCTATGCTGAAAGTACTATTTTGGCAGTTTTAGAATACTTATTTTCATTTACTTATTTTGATTTATGAACAGTATCTTAATTTTCACCATATTGGAATGAAAGCACAATTATGTAATCAGAAAATGGTGCATTTCTCCAAACATGCCTGTATTACCATTGATTTTCCTGCTTGTGGATGTCTTTTACGGGTACCATATGACAACTTCATCAATGAATCAGATCCATTAACATGCTATTTTAGTTATATGCTGTAATATGGCATAAATATGGTGTAAGTTCAAAAAGTCAGGAAGAAAATGCAGAAGACAGGCTACGTCACACATAAAGCTTTCATTTTTGAGAATGCTAACAGTTATGAAACAATTGCATAAATTATTAATTTGTGTAATTAATAATTTGTGCAGTTTTCTCGATGTGTTTTAAAACACAGATATTAAATTAAAATGGAAAGCATGCAAAAATATAACTAAACATAGCCAACTCTAAGAACTATGTTAAATTATGTAATTTGACAGTGTTTTGTCAGCTTTGTGTGGGTTGGTCTCATGCCAACATTAATGGGTTCTAGATAGCAAAAACATAATTAGTATTTATTCATAAGCTAGACTTATCTGTAGCTTTCCTCTCACACTGCTCCGGTGTAAAAATTATGAAATATGTGGTATGAATAAAGATAGAAGCGGCCATTTAAAGGGACTGTCTGTAAGTTGTCTCTGGAGCAGAATGTGTTTTTTTGCCAGGAGAGGGTAGTGGTGCCCGTCGCTTGACAAGAGCTTCGGTCATTGTTGTTGTTATAATACAAGGGGTTATAAAACACCCTCTGAGGAGCGTTATGTTTTCGGGGCAGATTATAGTGAGTCACTGTGAGAAAGTGATGAGATGGTCTGGAACAAGCCATGGCTTGACAATTAGCGTGCTAACTTCAGTAGAAGAAAAAAATGTGATAGAAACAAGGGTCAACATTGATGTTGTTTTCCACTATTGGACACAGCTCTTAGCAAGTTACGTAATAAAATTTGATGCTGAACTTGCAATGTTTGGTCAGTAAACAGCTGTTAATGCTAATGCTTTGCTATATATCAATAGCAAAGCTTACAAATAGCTCCTTTAAAAGGAACATGAACTGTAGTTTAATGAACCCCCCCAATTTTGAACTGATACTATAAGGCACTGTGAAAAGTCAACCTACAAAATGCAAATAAGCTGTGGCTCAAATGTGTCAGCATAAAATTCTAAACAGAGCATTTTAACGAACACAGACAGGTACAGAGTTATTGTTAATTTGGATTCTTGCAGGTTTGGGGCCTGAGAGAAACACTGAGAAAGGTTTGTGTTGCCCAACACTGTCTCTATCTGTCCAAACAGATGTTATTGTTTAGCAAGAAAAGCAGTGTGTCATCCATGAAGAATGAAAATTGACACCGTTACTCTGGCTTATGTTGACTGGAAGAACAATATCTACTGAGAAAAGTACACAGCTGGGTATCTCGCCCCCAGTTATTGTCGTTGTCTCTATTCCCTAGACAGGCAAACCTTTGTTTCCTCTTCAAAACGCGGTCAGAATACAAATGACACCCGGACTCCGCAAACTCTCCCCTGACTTGTATATTGACTTTTGTGCCTTATATTTCAGTCTTGACATTGAATACTTTAGTTTCCTCAAAGTATTCAAAGTAAGAATATTACTATGCACAACTGAGCACAGAACTGACGGGCTTTGCCAACTCCCGTTTGGGGTGCTCACCTCACATTACAGGACTGCGAGTCTTTGTTGAGATTGTGAAACCAGGACTGCTGGGCCTGGCGGCATTCTGCTCTTGTGATCATGCCATCTTTATCCAGATCCAGACCGACGAACACTGACCGGGCTTTGTCTCTCTCCTTGCCGGTCAACAGGCGCACCAGTGAGTTCTAGGAAAAATAAAATCCAACAAGTGTGAGATTAGGTGGACCTACTCCTTTAAATCTCTCATAATAACTCCATTGCCCTTTGATGCTTTCCATTGCTGTAATTTAGGGACCTGGCAAAGGTATTTTTAGGGCTCATTTCTTTGGCCTTAATCATATTCAATCACATTAGCACTGTCTAATATAATCTGTAAACAATGATTTACTCTGCGCTACCCCAGAGCCTCACACAGTCCGCAAACTGTAAACTTAATCTCCCAAGCCAAAAACAAAGCACAATGTCTAAACTGCTGTGTGGTGATCAAGTGACAATAAAAAGGAGTTATTCAGGCAGGTGGGTGCAAGCCAAAAAAATTTGGTAGCTTTTACCCCCTGAGCAATTCCTTCGACTAACCTCATCTATTTGAATCATGTTCCTGCATCGTCTACAAGGCTGATTAGAAAGTATTTTGGCAGCAAGGGAAGGGTATGCTTTTGCCAGACACTTGAACAGCCAAAAAGGCTTCTCTCACTCTTAATGGCAGAGACTGTTGATAGTATACAAGACAATATCAAGTAAGTTAGCGCTCCGAAATCTTCTCCTTTTATATATATATATATAATATATTTAGTGATCTCGCAAAGTTCAAACCTACCTCAAGGACCTCAAAATTTGATCCTATCAGGGGTTTTTATGGTGGAACCTCTGTACATTGTAGGTGTAAATCTACCTTTATCATGCCCAATACCACCCCAAAAATCCCGAATAGCCCCACTTTACTGGGTTGTTGTTACAGTTCATTGCTGAGTATGAAGACATCAAGAATGAGGATGAAACGTTTTGATTATCAAAGCTCAGTTGGGCTGTGTAAACCCTAAACTGCTTATGACTATGTCTATGTCTTGAATATATAGTTTACTCAGCATAAAATACTTTACCTCTGTGCGAAACTTCCTCAATATTGCCAGAGACTCAAAGTACAGGAAGTCCGACCATTCAATGTGACCCTTCTTCTCTGGATCTAGCGCCGCAAACTGGGCCAAGACCTCCTCTTCTTGTTCATCAGTCAGGTCCTTATCAAACTGCTGCTTGGATACAAAGTGGCGATACTGCAGCAGCTCATCTGACACCAGGCATGACTCTAGAGCAGCAGGAAACAATTCACCACATCAAACCTAATTAGTCACCTACCAGTCTTCCAGATATAATTAACTTATGGTGACTCATTTTCTACAATGGCAGGGCCACCTACCACGGACTGCCCTCCATCCAAGCCGCGGAGTACTACTACACAATTGTAAATCGACTGGGTTCAGGGCAAATAATGTAATAACTTTGACTGAGCAATCCAGTAATAAATTAAAGGGAAAAAAGAGTGTATGCAGCAAGCTTTTCTGTGAAGTGAATATATTTCTGTCCAATGTTCAACAAATTATCCTATTTCTTCAGTTAAATGCAGCAGTGAAACTTCAGTGGCTACCTAAGCATGGCGGGGATGTGCAGAGATAGTAAAAGTGGACAGGTTATACAAAAACCTTTTGCCTGGAGCCTCCTAAGAGGTTAATCAAGCTAGCAGCAGGAGAAAAGAAGAAGGATCCAGTTCTGCTCCATAAAATGCCTCATACACAAACCTTTTCTGATTAGACATGTGATCTGGTTTGAATAACAGGAACAGTACTTTTCTTCAGCTCAGGTTCTCATGTATCCATCCTATATTATCTTTATTATGTATGTCTCCATCATTATTATTTATGTTTATGTGCCCAGATTATTGTGATAGTGACTTACTCACATTAACTCACATATCATATTGCATAAATTTAGATATTCGGAGAGTGTAATCACAGGGTTGGACATTGACCCATGTCTTTTTTGTAATAATTCCCTCTCTTTTTGTTTGTTTTTGTGCGTAATCTAGTCAATGTTTTGTAAATATTAAAGAGGAATGAGATATAAGACATACATTTGCAGCGCACAAGCACAAGAGTTGATTGTGTTTTTGCTAAAGTAATTTTAAAAAATGTGTTTTATTAATTTCTGTATTAATATTTTGTGGACCCCATTTGTACCATTAAATGTGAACTATATCTGGGTGTAGCAAAAGCCAGGTCTTAATACATACAGGATACATTGGAATGTGATCACATTGGGCAGACAACATTTTTGCGTTTTCAGACATTTGCAGTTCATGTACAGTGTGACCACAGCAGTTTAAAAAGGTCACCAAGGTCAGCCAGGCAAAAGCTCCTGTTAGGCTAGTAGCAGGCTAATGACCATTTTTTTTCATTTGCAAGAAATGATTTGGAAATTAATCAGCTCTCAGCATTGCTTCTCTCAACCTGGAACACACAATGTCTAGCCCAACTCTGCCAGCCTTACCTACCTAATTTGCATATTGAGATTGCATCACAACACAAGTACAGTTGAAAGAAAAAAGAATCACATTTCATGACAAGGATTAAATGCAAAGACCCATGGGATACATACATACCCATGTTAAGACCAGAAGTAAATGACTGACTAATGAATCTACAGCAATGGAAACAGTCTGAGAGTCAGCAGAGCAGGACTTTCAGCTAAATGCTGATGGGCGTGCTCAAAATGAACCTGCTAACCTGGTGATTATTAGCAGGTAGGAAGTTTATTGGGTTCACCATTTTATTTTAGCATGTAAAAGATCAATTTTCCTAATTAATAAAGTTACATAAAATTTTTCAGGTGTCACATGATGGAAGTATCCAATTTTCACAGGAAGTGACCTGACGATGGTCAGTGTTGACCTGACGATGGCACCAGAAGCTATTTCAATAAAAACCAGATTGGAAATACACTGGAAATATTTCCACTCTGGTGGTGGACTGACAACATTTTTAGCATTCCCTAACTGCCAGCACCTGCGACCCTTATGTCGTGTCTAACCTTGACTTAGTGACTCACCTGGGATGATCTTGCACTGCTTAAAGGTTTCCATGAGGCTGTACATCTCTTCCTCTGTTAGGAGAAGATTCAGATTATCCTGCATTAAAGGGTTAGAGGAGAGCAGAGAATTACACTTTGAAAATAAAAAAAGGTTTTGTTATTGAAAAGTGATTCATTTAATGAGTGAGTGTGCTCTAATTATATGAAGTTAGTCCCAGATGGGACTCCTGCAATTAGCCACTAGCATATAAAGTACTGAATTGTGGATCCATCTTAACAACTATTCTGTTTCCCGAGTGATTCTCATGATGTTCTGCTCTGTTTCCGAGTCGCTTCATTACTGTATCATTAGAAGAAAGCCAGAAAGAAAAGGAAGATTACCAGCTAATTGCAGCTAAGACAAAAAGTACAGAGTACCATGATATTTGAAATTTCATAAATTTTCACGTAATCAAAAAACAAAACTTTACTTTTAATTGCAAAAATGTACCATGTGGTTGTGCTCGGTAGTTTAGTGGTGTACACCCGTACGACTGTGATACCTAAAAGATAACAAATTGAGCATCTAATCACAGCTGTAGAAAACAAAAAGTTCAATCCACCACAAATGAACAAGGCCACATGGCCTCATTATATCAGCCACTGGGAGCTGAACATGTGTGCCTCCTGTGTGGTATCCTCCTGCATTTTTTCGACATGTCGTTGAGATCACAGCACCTGCCAGCACCTTGCTACCTCACTGTCTGCAGCATTCACAGACCAGCAGTCTGTACTGTGGGAGTATTTAATGACTCATTTAGTCTGAACAGTACCCAAATGCTCCTTTTAACATCTGGGTGCAGGTAGGTGGTTCAGCTTAACTTACTTAATATTTTAATCACCCAGTGGAGCTGGAAATGTCACTCACATGAGGAAACGCACTTTTATTCTTCATTCCTTCTTCCATCCATTAATTCATGCACTTCATTCAGGATTACCCTCCATCTGCCCCCAGTAGCCATTCCAAAGTGGGGGAAGTCTGCACATGGCATCTTAGACCAGCATAATACACTTACATCCCATCTGCAACACCACTAAAATATGTGTGTGGACAAAGCCTGACACACTGTGTCCTTGTTAAAACAGCCTTTTTGCACATTGTGCAGGTCCTATAAGGACAGGTTTGCATTTTTTGCATCACCAAAGCCATTCAAAAACCCAACACGGATACATATAAAACACTGAAACTCTACAGGAGCCACTGTCACTGTTGCATTTATTCAACATTAGTTTTTCACATCACATCAGAGATCATTATTGGTGATTCTCGTCACTTCATGAAATTAAACTCACGTTTGTCTTTTGAGCACCTCAGGTGATGAATTTAGATTTTGTATGCAACCTCCAATAAAATAAATATAATTTTCCTGAACCACGTGGGACGTAGGAAAATTACATAATCGTATCTATCTTTTCTTTTTTTCCATCATTATATTTGTTACAGCTGTCAGCATTCTGCATCTTATGAAGCCCCTCATTAAACTACAATTCCCGCAGGAACTTCTAACATATCGATCTATCTTACTCTAAAATGTAAGACCTGAATCAACATCAAGAACAAAAAGATGATCATGTTGACGTCAGGAAACTGCTTCCTTTGTTATCTCTTCCCTCTGCTTCTCTAATCTGCAGAGCTGCTACGTCTGTTTGAAAAAAGTATAACAACAACACATTCTAATTTTAAATTCCAGTTGATTCATTAAATAGTTATTTGAAACTGTCCTCTTCACAAAAAATGACAGTGTTGGTCTTTAAATAGCTCATAATCGGGCTCAGTGCCAGAGCAAGGACTCAACAGAAAATTCTTCTTACTGATTCAAAAGCTGCAAGAATCAATATTTCTATGCTAACAATAAATTAGATGAGTAAGTGTGTTGTGATCAGTGACGTAATCAGTAGATTATGTCATAAAATAAGAGCATTATCACCCAACCCTGTCATTCCCCTCATGTCTGTGGAGCCTTTTAGTCACTTTTATCTGACAGCAGAGGCAGATGTTTTCAGTGGGAACGTTCTCATCAATCTGAAACAGGTTGCAGCTTAAAAGTCAGATATTTTTCTCAGGAGTTGGTGAAACCATCCAGAGCAGAAAAGGAGTATTTGACATGGATTCACTGTCATTTTCTTCATGCAAGTCATTTAAACATGTCTGATACATGAATGTGCTCCTTTATTCTGACCTGAGCTTGACCACGGTGCCTTGGTCCTGAGCAGCTATGGCATCAAAAACAAGGAAGCCTTATAGAAAAGGATCACTCATATTCACATACCCCTCCTCGGTCTGTTTGGCTGCCACTGAGCCATGCATGCAGCCATCTGCTTTGAAGGCTAACTGTAAATCCATTTTCAAGAAAACTCAGCCCATCCGCCAGCAGCAGCCTCCGATGCCTGTGTGAAATTAAATGTTGGATGTAACAGAAGGGGAGGGGGGGATTTGTAACAGCTGACTGACATGTGCTAACAAGTTTGCTGGTTTCTTTAGTTATGAAAACTTGAATTTAAATTAAACATCTCTTCTTCTTCTCTCTCCCCCACACTGCATTCTCCGCCCCCATTCGTCGCACGCTGAACGAACGAGCCAAAGAAAGAGGACCTCTCAGCATCCTCGCACAGATTGTGTGAAAACATCTCTCCCTCTATGCACAACTTTGGCAAGTGATTTTTCTTCTCAAGGCCGGTGAAAAACAGCGAAGCCCCCACTCCACTCTGAAGGGTCCTCCGGAAAAAAAGTACCCTTCAGCTGTTTATGCTAGAATTAAAACAGACTGCATTATGCCTCTCACAGGGCAATGATCACCAAAGTCATCAGCTTTGGCATCGGTCTTGAATTCCTGATGAGAAGCTGGGCGTTTTGTTTCACACTGAAAATCCATCCAGAACATTGCCTTGCTTTATTTGAACTCTAGTTGAAATAGTTTCACAATAAAAAAAAAAGAAAAAAAAAGTGAAGCATTACAGTTGCTGTTTATGCTAATGTCAATACTTCTAGATGATGCTTGATCCCCAGTTTTTCCACGAAAGAGTCCCTGTCACAACACAGGATGGTTCACGTTCCAAGAATTTTCATGCAATTAACAGAAAATCGCGATTTGAGACAGTTTAATGCAGCCGCAGTTGGTTTCACCTGCTGGTGGTTGGCAAGTTTTTGTCCCAATTCACTGTGATCAGCGCTTTAAGGGAAGAGAGTGAGTATTTTTCATGCTATGAGAAGTCAAAAATGTCTGCGGTGCAAAAATGCGATTCTGTTGTTGTGTGGTTAATATACATTTATACTTGGCCAAGGAAGAAGAAACATCTCTTTGACATTTAAAAAACTGTAACTTGGCAACAAGTGGAAAACACAGCTTGTGACTGTGTTGTCGGAATTGAACGGTCAGACTTTTAGGCACATTACTATCATCGGTTTAGAGATGAGCTCTGATTCAAGACCTTGAGAATTGCGAGCTGCGATTCAACTCTGTGACGCTAACATTAGCTAAATGCAGAGCTGCCTACGTCAGGCGTTGTCAGTCAGACATAAAATCACTGTCAAACATCTTCACCATCAGTTTGTCAAAACCAAACCAGGCCAACTCATCTTTACCATGAATATGATGTCAATTTTGTCACGATTATAGCCTGAAAAGATATTACCGAGTCATGTTATGGAGATTACCAAGTTACTTAGCAAAAGTGCCTTATGTTGATCAGTTATTCAGTATAAATCTATAAGTTGATCTCATGATTATGTGTGGTATAAACATATTTTTTAATACCATGTAGATCACAAATGTAGCCCTGTAGTCTAATTTAATCAAAAGTAATCCTAATTAAAATTGCAATATTGCTCAGAAAAATAGTTCGATTGTCAGGGCCTTCCAAAGCAACCCATAAGAGTGTCAGACGTATTTTCTGATATGGCCCTTTATGGTTAATCCATGCCTATGCAACTAAAACTTCACTGTTTAGATCAGGGAACGATCCTTTCTGAACACTGCCACTGTAGACTGTTGTAGACAGGACATTAATTATTCTTTGCTGTTATCTTCTGGACATAACACTCATTTTTCACATGACGCAGAGTGTTTCTGACAGGATTATATAGTGTGGGGTTTGGCTGGTCATCATCATCATTGTCAACATCACGGGCAGAGATGAGCTTCTTGGTTTTAAAGGCAACTACAGGAAAGGAAATTAGTCCCTGAAGAGACATGACACAAATCTGTTTTTACAACCAGAAGAACAACTGACGAAATGTTTCATTGAATGAAACTGATTTTGTAATTCAGGTTTATGTAGCAAATCATGAGACAAAATATGACTCAATAAACTTGTACTCTGTAGCACCTTCAAATTGTGTTAATGGAAACAATAAAAAGACATTACATAGAAATTAGAACAATTGCAATTTAACAGGATACAATAGAATAAGAAGTACAATAAACATATAATACACGGAGGATTGTGTGTGATGGTGCCAGTGAGCTGTGCAGACTTACACAATAGTAGCAGCTCCAGCCGGTAACAGTGTGGGCTGTATCTCTCATCTCCTGCAGGGCCTCAGCTCGCAGGTAGCCCAGCTCACGCAGGCAGCCGTCATGAAACACCCGCGTGCAGATTCTGCAAGGGTAGAGATCGTCGGCCGTCCACACCTCACACACGTCGCACATCTCATCACTTGGTGGCTGAGGTAAAAACAGTGCGTGTCAATCAGATTGCGGTTTGATGGTAGGAGGGATGCTGTGTAATGTAACATCAACAGTGTCATATTCTTGGACAGGTTTAACTCTGACATGAAGATTAATATAATCTGTGGCCTTGTCTACCATGTGCTGTTTTGTCTGGACACTCTCTGTACTAGTATCCACTCAGATGTCAGGACAGGGGAAATGACTGCAGGATGCTAAACTGGTTATCCACATGAAGACACTGTCAGTTCTTATTCTTGCTGTTTTTTATCTATATCCCAGAGCTGCAGCACCAGCTTCAGGCCTGTAGACACATCACAGATGAGACCTTGTCAGATTTTCTTCCATCATAGCTTATCCTATAGTTACAGTTTATCTCTTGTGACCTGATGACTCAGTTTGCATCAACAATCCTGCATCAAAGCTCCAGCCAAAATGACTCTCTGGAGAGGGTCATTCCTCAACTTCTAAGATGGGCTAAAGACTAACTCCACAGGATTTGATTCTCGTACTAAACGTGTGGTGGATATAACAAACAAGATACTGACATTTTTTTTCTTAAACTTGGTGTAGAGAGAGTGTGATGAAATCCCAGCCAATGTAAGGAAAGGTCACATTGTTTATCACCACGGGCGCTGATTGCGGCCAGCGACCCTCCTTGCAGTCTACCTGTTGAACTGTGAGATACCGTTTGCTCAAAGGTGAAGAGCGTAGTTCAAGTGTATAGCTGTCAAATATGACAAAGATGATAAAAAAACCCCACTACAATAAAAAAGAAAATACACAATTCTATGAAGCATGTTAAAGCTTTTCAATTTTTTCACTCTGTTTTTTGTCTTTCACTACAATAAACTCAGACCAACTTCTCCTCACTCTGAGATCAGAAAAACATGGCCTTGATCACATTTACTTTGTCCAATCCAATGACATAACTGGAAAGAGAGGGGATGAGAATCAATTAATAAACACACAGAAGTAAAGCAGCAATGTGCCAGTCAAAGGGTAAGCATCACACACAGACAAATCGGGGGCTTGGAAAGAAATGATTTTCTCTTTAAGTTTAAGGAAGAAAAAACAGCACATCTCCAGCTCAACTCATCGCTGAGGAATAAAGCTCTAAAGATGGGATATTTTGAAGTGCATATGCTTCCACAGGTTAATGTTAAGATATTTTTACATCAACACACAACATATGACCGGGGAATCATGTATAATGTGAACAAAAAAAATGGGCCCAATATTGAACCTTGTGGTTCACCGTACCTGACATGAGCGAATAAAGAGACAGTTGTTAATGGAGATACTGAACTTTCAATGTGACGGAACCAATTTAAACCATGCACAGCCAAATACACACCGCTGACAAATCATCATACAATATTGCATTCAGTGTTTTATGTATCAATACGTTTTGCGAGGTATTCCTGTGCCTCTTGTTTAAGTGCAGCACTGACACAACAGAAAGTTGGCCGTGCAATTTTTCCTCTTTGCACAATAGAAAACCTAATGGTGTGAGTGCTCCAGTGATCTCCATCCCCTGTTAGCGTTGCCCTGGATAGGGTCACCTCTCTGAGCCTGTCAAAGCAGCCTTCCTGCTGTGAAGAGCCCTCGCATAGAAAAACAACATATCTCACTGCTACTGTGGAAATAAAAAGCCTGACAGAAAACAACTTCAAAGTCATACTGTCTCACCTTCAACAAGGGTGTTTAGATAAAGCTTAACTGCTGCTTTATAGCTAAGCTGAATGGCTTTATCACAATGTCTCACTTGGGGGAGGAAAATATGTAATTCACTGGTGTTGCCATGGAGATTATTTCCCAGATATCTATTAATCCCAGGTCTGCGATGAGGGCGACACGGTGTTGCGGTGGTTAGCACTGTCACCTCACAGCAAGAAGGTGCCAGATTCGATTCCTTTCTGTGCGGAGTTTGCATCTTCTCCCTGTACCTGCATGGGTTCCCCCTGGGTACTTCCTCCTCCCACAGTCCAAAGCCTAAATTTCGCATTGGTATGAATGGTTGTACGTTTCTATATGTCAGCCCTGGAATAGACTGGCGACCTGTCGGGGATATACCCCGCCCTCCCCCAATGTCAGCTGGGTGTGGCTTTGGCCCCACGACCCTAACTGCAGTATAGATAATGGATGGATAATACGATCATCATGCAATACCTGCTCTTTCTTTTCCAGCTCCACCTCTACGGGCTGGTCGTCATTGGCTTCCCTTTTGGGCCGCACGAAAGCAGGAGGTGTGAGCTGATGGGTCTTGTCGAGATCCTCAGGCTCCACACCCTTCCCATCCCGTAACCTGGACCAAGCTTCCTGGTTGACCTTGCACTCGTCCCTCGAGGGAACCGATGCCTGCTGGGAGGTGGACGGACCTGCGTTAATGTCTGTTTCCTCTTTCTCCACCTCCTCTGTATTCTTCTCTTCAGGATTTGTTGTGGTTTTGGCAGGCCCGTCAACTTCCTCCACTTCTCCATCTGCCTGCTTAGCTGTGGCAGCCCGATCCTTAAGGCCAGCCTGGAAGGCAGAGACGACAGCGGTGCATTGCTGCACCTTCTCCACCTGCTTCTTCTTTGACATGAGCACTCCCATGGCTGCAGACAGATGGCGAGACAAAGAAACAAAACAGTTACACAAGTATGCTGCATTTATAATTCATCATAACTTTTACCTTGGATATTCATTTCTAAACAAGCAACAATAAAACTTTAAATAAAAAAGAAAACATCCCTATTTATCATTTATTGGGTTAACAGATCTGTCAACAGATTTTGATTTAAACATTTAAACATTTTTATCTTGTAATTGATGTATGCAAGTAAAAGACCACCCCCACCCCCCCACCCCCCCACTCATGTGTAGAGCATACACATATTAATGTCCTATGACGGTACCCCCCAGTCAAAAGGATGTGTACTGACAGTCACTTGAAGAGTGACTTGAAACTCTGAGTAAAGGGATTTAAAGAGGAGCTGACAGAGGTAGATACCATAGCAGCAGCAGTAAACTCACTGAAGAGCTCCCTGGTGCGATCATAATTTTCTTGTAAAGGATAGAAGAATAACACACGGGGACTGTGAGAATGCAGTCGTACACAGAGATGAGATCATCGGCCTCTGAAAAAATTTACTTTCCTTGCACATTGGGTCTTGTTTTTACTGCAAGTCCTTAGGTTTTTTGCGCACACCCTGAACAGCTCGGTCTCCCCCTAAACCTCCCACATCTCTTTCTATCAGCACTAATGTCCCTCAACTCCAGTCTTTATTACTAATAAACCCTGCCAATCTGCTCCTGGCTCATTGCTTGTATTTCATATAACAGTTCAAGCTGCATGAAGATCTGACTATTGAGATGCAAACAAAAATGGAAGCAGGTCCCATAACTCACAGCACACATATTACATACATGATGGAGAGTTTGTCTATCTCTGCATGCAGCAAGCAAGAGAACATGTTCCTCTGCATACCATAGTGAGTAAGAGATACTGTACATATCAATGCAGAAATCTATACCCCGCTGTATGTGTCTGCGGCTCTATGCAGCTCATCATGTAATGGATAAATAACTGCTCATCAGTGCTTCACAGTAAAAATCTTTCACATCTGTGAAAGAAAATGTGGACTATCGTCATTTTCTTGACCCGTGGATAAAGAAAAACAGAATAAATAACAGACTCCCCACAGTTTAAATTACTACACACACACAAAAGCCTGTAATAATAATAATCATATGCTGCAACTGGCCAATAATCCAATAATTTTCTACAAAATTGTGACATTAAAGAGATAGATTGACCAGATTCAGATATATCTGTCTGTGTGATCTCTGCCTTCAGTCAATAAAATGAAGGTGAAAAATATTTCAGCTGTGCTACTGACAGAAATGACAGAGGACACTTAGAAAATCAAACAGCAGCATTTCTTGCCAGACACAATGTCCCAGTTAGTCTCAGAGGCTCCACTGTGAACAGTTTTTATTGGATCTACTTACAACTCTTCACCGTCTACAGATTTTTGATGCTTTCAGCAGCTGGGGGGACTCCATTCACCTCCACTGTATATTCTGCATCAAGCATCATGTGTCACTGACATGAATCCTAATGGGAACTTTGATTTTATGCTGAGTGTGTTTTTTTTCTTTCTCCATCCTATATTGCCGACTAATTTCCTAAAGTGTTCAGGGATTGATGGTGGAGTGACCCTCTGCCCAAAGGCCACCCTCCCCAACCTGCAGGTCAGCAAGAGTCACCTTCTTTTCTAGGATTGGTAAATTAACGTCCATAATCATTTCAGGAGGTCAGGTTTTGAACCTTGGATATGCACGCGTAGCTGGGTGCATAAGAAATGGTCTCACAGTGGGATACTTGCACACGGCATCAATCACCACAACTTGCTGAATTCACTCAAGCCTGGCATTACTTGTTCTCACCCCCAACTGTTCACAAAATGAAACGACTCGGTGTAAGATAAGATAAGATCAACTTCATTTATCCCCGAGGAGAAAATTAACTTCACTCCCTGCCAACAGCTTTGCACTGCTGAGACACCAAGGCAATTTGATTTTGACAACGCTACTGTTACTGTTATCGTTCGATTTTGGCAATAAACTAGTGAGGCCTATCAATTCACAACATACAGAATAAGATGTAGCCTTATCACAATGGGGACTAATATGATTCTTGTGAAAAAGGTCACAATAGAAATTTTAAGGTATTGCATAACTCCCGCCAACCTTTGGTGAAATAAAGCACTGTAAGATGTGGTACACTGTTGCACCGACTTAGTTCTCATTTCCACCTCAGTGAGATGCAACTGTGAATTCTATTATTGAAAAAAAAAAAAAAAGGCACCATCGTGGATTCAAGTTGATTACATGGTACTTATGGGACATGTGTCTTTGCTCTGAAATGCAATCCCATCCATCCACGCTCCACATAAGTGCTTGTGTGAAATTCAATCGCATTTATTTGACGTGAAATGGGAGTCTTTCTCTCTCCCTTCCTCCCAGGCTGTCTCTAATAGCCCACAAGGCCTTATGTTCTTAGGCTGCTGGTGGACTTATGCTTCATAAACTCCAGACGATACAACACTCATTTGTATCATCTGCAATTCCAACGCAGGCTGCACTCTGTCTTTCATAGATTCAAATGATACATACAAAAAATAAATTTTAAAAATTTTAAAAATCAGCTAAGTTAAAAGAAATCAGAAGCAAAGTGAGCATTTATTAAATACTGCACTGAATATGTCTTTTGCCTAGCATCTCTCTAAAGTTAGGTCAAAGGTCAAGCCAGCTGAAGTATTGCACTCTGAAGCTGGTATCTGTCCCCGCTGACTAATTTTATTTAACCAGGTTTTGAGTATGTCATATATTTGTACTGATAAAATGTCAAAGTGAAGCATACTCCAAAATGCCAACTGCCTGCTAAAATGGCTTAAGTGTGTTGTTGATGCACTGTATTGTTTGACAGTGAGAAGTGGTGCTCAGAGTTGGACAGGAAGTGCAAAAATTAGCAAGCTGATGGTGAAATGCCTTCAGTTAATGGTTAGAAAACAAGATCAAAAGTTGGAAAATCATCAAAAAGTTTTTTTTTTATGAGATTCATGTATCCCACTAACAACCAGACCTTGTTCCATGGACACGCCTCCTCAAGGACAAGCACTTCAGTTAAATGGTCAATCTTCTTAGTAACATCCCCTCCTGCAGTCTGATGAACGACAGCGACATGCTGAGAATATACAATGATTAAAATACACATGTGTAGGCCTGTGGAATAGTGGCCAGACTGATATCCTAACAGCTGGAATGACAATCGGCTCAGTGGGTTGTCTTTTAGCACAGATGAGCTTAGGCTGAAATGTTCTGCTCCATTATGTTGATGCAGGACTAGTTTGGATTTTGGATTACAAATAAAAGAGGAACAGGGACATAGAGGTACCTGTATGTAGTAGATAACCCCTAAAATCTTAATGTTTACTTTCCATTCAGCTTTCTCTGTGTGTAAAGAGAAATACAACAACTTATGCAGACACGCAAATGTAAATGTAACACAACCAGAGCTGTATGTGCATGCTGTATTGCATACTGTCTGCATCAGTTTTGGAGCATATCCAGTCCTCGATATTCAGACTATTCTGAAATCTAAACTGCTGCTTTTTAACTTTGGAGTCAGGGGCACTCAACAATGTGTAACATATTTCTGGAAATGTAGTTTCTGGAAACCAGACCAATCAACACACTCATGTTTAGTCAGTCTCACAGACTCACAGTCACTTCCCATTCAGGCAGATCTCTATCCAGTAACTGGTTGGGCAAATTACATCCATTTCTATCCATCTAAAATGGGGTGGGTTCAAGTTGATCAGTGCTACTGAGACATTTTGCTATCAATCGTGGTGGCTACTGCTGATGTGGAGAGGTCCATCGAATCTGCTACTGCAACAGTATGAAGCAAGTTGGATGGTATATGTTCTCTAAAAGAACTTATGTTCAATGTGCGTTTCATGCAAATGCACTGAGTTTACTATACTTTTACCATACCTTTTTGTGAATCTCTTCTTTTTATCTATTTCAGACATAAAAACAAACAAATGAAAGTTTCTAAGAGGGAAGCAGTGCTCTGGGATTGACATTTGAGGGTCGTAAGTAGCCCCTGTATTGTAATTAGAGGATCCCAGTTCATAAAGGTTGGGAGCCAGTGATCAAAACGAATGAGAAAAACAAAGGGCAGCCTGTTTGTTTAGAAAAAGAGTTGTGCTCGCTTTAAATGAAAATAATAGATCTAAGAAGAAGTAAAACAGGCTTGGGAAGATTAATGGATATTGACCAGACAGCAGATAAAGACCAACCACAACAAGCCAAACAAAGACACAAACAAAAGACTCCCAACAGCACTCGCTTGGATATGGTAATAAAAGCTTCTTACCAGAAGCCAGCTCCTAAACAGCTCATACGTAGACTGTCGATGAGGGGAAGTGGCGATGACAATACAGGATGGTACACTGATTATTAGAGCGACTTAATTATCCACTGAAGTGACCTTCCCACTCCGGCTCAGAGCTGCACTGACGCAGATATTAGACAGCGACAACCTTTAGATGCCAGAGATGGCTGCAATGGATCAGCTTGTAAACTGCTGCTTCTTTCACATGAACCCAAGGGGGGGAAAAAAAACAACTTTGAGAGCTTTTCCATGCTTAAAAGGAAGGATTAAAATAATAACATGGTTGATATATTGTGGTTAAATGCTGCTACCACAGCTGGATGCTCAATTACTGTGCAGTGCAGATAATGGACTGTGCCATTTTAAATGAGATAATCAACAATAAAGAAGTCACTCTTTAATGGCCAGCAAAGTGAGTAGGCTTCATAAACAGCAGGGGGAAAAAATAAGAAACAATAACAATAAACTAAGTGCTATTACAAGCCCCAAGGCCTTTGTACACTCCATCACTTCAATGCCAGCAGAAAAAAGCTTGAGTATAATTTTAATATCCTTTGATAGTCAAACAGTCATAACTCTAAGTCCAAATCTCATTTCTCAATTATAGAGCAAAATATATAGAGAGAAAAAAACAAGAGTGGAGGCTGTTTACCTGCATTATTAATAAATTCCACGTCCAAAATCATTTGTCACAACAATTCCATAATAGCTTTTAATGGAAATCTACACTCATGTGCTGTGTGTAACAAGACATCATGTGATACCAGGGGGGAAATGAAGACAGGATGCTGGAAAAGCATGCACCTCTCAGCTTTTGAGTTCTTCAAACGGTGCTGGGAATGAAGGCGCTACTGATGAAGAAAATACCTGAGCGCACAGAAGACCTTGTCATTTTCAGGTTAACTTATGAATTTTAAATAAGGGCCTTGTGTTCCCCCCTCCCCATTCTTTACAAGTCGATTCTGACACAAGTGGGTCAGCGCATGGCTTTGATACCTTAGTGTATTAGATAGCGCTGAGTAACCTGCCACTTAGCTGCCTTGCAAAGTCTGAGATCCCACCGCTTCTGACCACAGTCCTGTCAAACTGCTCAACCATTTTCCTGCCTGACTGACAGGGACATTTGTGCAGCTCGCCACCTGCGTGTGCTTCATATGCACAGAAGAGAAAGGTGATGTGTTTGTTTTTTTTATCCATGAGAGCGAGCTAGTGAATACCTAACTTTCTTTCTTACTTACTTTCGAATACCTTTTGAAGACGGCACATATATCTATGCCAATCAAAGTGTTTATGACAACTTAGCTGATATTGGTCCTCTTTCATTTTGATTCGAAATAACTACATTGTACCCACAAGGTAAATTTGGTTGAGAGAGAGAGGAAGAAAGGGGGGGGGGGGGGGACAAGAGAGGGAGAAAAGAGAGCGCAATGTTATACAAGTAAAACGTACAGCTGTCAAGAGCATTAATGCCAATGGCAGTGACTTAGGCATGCTAACATTTAGCTGTTAAAAGGTAAATAAAAACATCCAAACTGTAGACTGGCTCATTGTTGCTGAATCATAATGGGCCATTGTTCTGGTCATGTAAGAAGCCATTTCTGTTGAGTGACTCGTAATCACTTACAACAATGCAGACGTCCAGCTGTGCCTTTGAGGGTTAGACGGAGCAGTCCGCTGATCAGCCGATCAGTTGTTCGATCCCCAGCTCCACATGTCAATGCCAAATTGTCTTTCAGAAAATGTCTTATGGTCGTCATCAAAGCAAGGCTAAACATCAGTGACTCCCAGCATTTTGACTTGTGACCTCTTAAAACCAATCAGTTTTGGCGATATCAGAGTCAGAGTCTGTAGCCTCCATGTGGGCGTGTGTTGCTAGCAATCGAACCAAACGATGATTTTAATTCTTAGATTGTTTCATTTGAGCAGCTTGCGGATGCAAACGTGTCCACTGATTCACAAAACACCAGGTAAAGTTGGAGTAAGAACTCAGAATAAAAGTGTCATTTTCTTTTCTTGTTCCTGTAACCATGTTGTGACACCTTGAAATTTATCTTTAAAAGCCCTGGTCCACAGGCCTGGAACAACATACCCAACAAAAGCAGCTTCACGTCCTTAGTCTTAGATTTGTTTTTTTCTTTTTTTTTTTTTTTTATACTATATAAACTAACCAGGCCCAATTCTCAAGCCACACCAATCCAACGCTGGGATGCAGTCTTCCATTTTCATGTCATGAATGTGATGCTAAGCAGTATGTGGCTTTGCTCGCATGTTATGTTTGTGTGTGTTCCTCAAACTGTATGATTCCCTTCCCAAAGCTGTTGAATGTCACTGGTATGTGCTGATTAGAATCCCAACCAACTCCTCTTTTCATTCCTTGTTCCAGTGAAGGGGTGAGGAGGAGGGGGGGGATTTTTTGAATGGAAGCACCACAAAGCATGCCTTTTCATGAGAACGAATCCCCCTTCAGCCAGAGATCTCACCCACAGACCAGGGAAGCAAAGACCTGGAACAAATTACACTAACGAGTTCACCCAGATCCCCGTAATAGTGAGTGAGTGGAATCATTAACAACCATTTAAAACACGCAGATGTACGTGCACTTGGACACACGGAGCTAAATAAATCAAATCACAGTGATGAAGGCTCTCTCTCTGCCCCTGGCCTGCACCGATCACATCCATCGTAACAAACTGCTATGTGCTTGAAACAACAACTCTCCCTCTGGCATTTCATCTCACATCCTTGTGTTTGCACCTGAGCACTTATTCTCCACAAAAAAAAAAAAAAAAAAAAAAAAGTATCACACTCTGTAGGCTCGACAAATGCTTGGAAAATCAACTTCTGAACAGAACAAAGAAAAAGTAAGTGAATGGAGGAGGGATGTAAATCTCAACGCATCGTTAGACTGGAGACATCGCGTTGGCATTCAGGAGCTGGCAGCCTGAAAGCCTGTGCCAGCTGAGGGAATCTGACAATAAGCACACAACAGGCAGCAGCCAAGCAGCGAAGCAGCTCAGGCTGCAGGGAGATCTGCCACAGAATGAGGAGCAGGACTCAATCCAAGGTTAACACCGAAACTGGCCTGTTTATGCACCTGTATGGGCTGCGAGATAACAGTAACAGGGTTGTAAAACAATGACTGATGGGGAGCCTAATGGACAGCAGCACTCCCCTGTGGGACAGTGCTGGTGGGGGGGGGGGGGTAGTGGACAGCTGGAGACAGAGCAAACTACAGCGCGTCTGGTGCAGACGGGAGCATCAAATCAGGATGATCCAGGCCGTGCCCTTAGTTGCAGGATCTCTCACAGAGAGACAGCCCATAAGGTCAGAGAAAACGAGCAGCTTTCCTCCCGCTGACGTACACGCGCTAAGTATAGTCCGAGAAATCCCCAGATTTTGTCCTTTCACGCCAATTTCTCTTGCTCTTTCTTTGTCTCGTGGCATTAGCGGCCAAACAAGGCGCAGCAGTGGCAACTCTTGTAGTTTGATGCCATCCACACCCACTGACCTAAATGTGCTGCTCACACCAGCATCTGGAACGAGGCTTCCCAGCAACAATCCCGACACCCCTGCTCCAGGGTTCATAACAAAAAGCTGAATCTAGACCAGCACACCAGTTTGTTATGTAACACACACACACACACACACACACACACACACACACACACACACAGACATATAGATATATTTTTTTTTTTCTTGTTTTTTTTTTTTTTTTTTTTTTTTTTTTAAGAGGGGAAGCCAACCAGCCTGAACACACACACACACATGGACTCACCTTAAAGGGTAAAGGCTGGTGTTCACCGCGACTTAGTGGGGACTTTGTCCTTTCTGTCTCACGCCCGGCCGTCCAGCATGGCAAGACTTTGCTGGAAAATGAAGTGTGCGCGCCCTTTGCTCGGCCCGCAGAGATGAATGGAGATGAATGGAGAAGCAGTTTATTATCAGCCTTCCCCTCACGGTCCCACGGAGCAGATGTACAGTCAGAAGCAGCCTCTCTCTCTCTCTCTCTCTCTCTCTCTCTCTCCGGCAGGTCGAGAGACTTCTTCAGGAACCGCGGACAGCTCCGGTGCTGAAATCTTCTCTCTCTTTTTTTTTTTTTCCTTCCTCCCACCCTCCTTCCCTACTTCCCTCCTGACTCCCCCAGCATCGGAGGAGACACGCAGCAAGCTGAGGCAGGAGGAGACCTCGGTGCGGACTCACGGACGGACGGACAGCCGCTGAAGTTCAGTCGCGGATTTATGGCCGTCGTATTTGCAC